>NW_019384289.1:1021804-1037008 GCF_000648655.2 Copidosoma floridanum | reverse complement strand
TGTTTGCTGATAAATGCAAAATTTTTATTTAAAACCTTATTAGAGGATAATGGATAATCCAATTCTGATTGGAGCTAAATGATGTGTGGAGCTGATTTTGTGAAAATTGCATGTTATTATAGATTTGGAACTTACTTTTTCTAATAGTTTCATAAATTTTTTATTTTTTTTTTTTTATTTTACCATCTCGAGTAAAGCGTGTTTACCGCGACTGTATTTTGTCGTATTTATATTTGTATATTTTATAACACATTTTATTACGTTTTAATTTTTGTATTTTTTTAACGTTGCCTTAGTACAGTTTTTGTATCAGTTTTTCTTACCTATACTCGGAAAAAATTTTATTTGATCAATTATTATAAATATTTGAAACAATAAGTAAAAAGTTTAAAAAATTAACAACAGTTTATGAAATAGATTTACAATAATCCGTCACGAGTTATTATTGTAACTTATTTATAATTATCATTTGTTACTATGTTACTATTCACGAGATCGCTTGATACGACGAGTGCCTACAAAAGTTATTTACCTTTATTATTTTTCTTAAATGATGAATAATATAATATACTAAAAATAAGGTGTTATTAACAGTTACTAATAAGCATGAGTCTTTGATAAAATTTAAAAGTTAAGTATCAGATAGTAATAACTAAAAATAAAAGTCCTTATATTGAATACTTTTTTTATCTTTCTAGAGTGGTATTTATGACAAAAAAAATTATAATGATAACTTGTAATACAAAATAATGTTACTTAAAAAGTTTTATTACTTGTTTGAAATCTAGTTAGGGATGGAAATGAAAAAAACAAAATCAGTAGTAGCCTGAGGGTTTGGATTCTAAGTGTGATACGAGGGATGTCTAGGTAACTTTATGATTGCTTGGTAGTCTACTTCATGGGTGCTTTCTAATGCGTTGATAGCGCCGTATACATGTAATAACTGCTTGTTATGTTCGATGTATTTTCAGCGCATCGATAACGCCGCATATTTCGAAGAAAATCGGTTCTTGTGTTCGTCCGCATACCTCGTAGTGTATGCTAGATTACCTTTACTATGATAGAAAACAAATTCAAAACTGTACTTCTGATTTTACACCACAACTAGAAAAAAAAAAATAACAAATAAATCAGATCAATTTCGTTAAACAGTGTTATTATTTTGGTTGCTGAGAAAATGAGGAAAAATAAAGAAATTGAAATCATTTAAAATAGAAAGAGTAGCTATTAAAGTCGATTAATTTGCTCTGGTCCAAAGCGCCGATTCACGTTGATAAACTTCAACGTCATTTTTAACTGTAGAATTCAATGGACTGGATCTGATTCAAAATACCGTTGCAAGTCGATAAACTTCAATACTACTTACGTTATTATTGGAGTCGATTAAAAATGACAATATCCAAGAAATCCGTTGAAGTTAGCTCTTTTTAATTGGTCATATATATATATATATATTTTACGCCGTTTAGATGTATTCAAGTCGATTCAAGTCGATTCATATTTTATCAGCTTTAATTGATTTGAATTTGTCTTTCATTTCATGCTAAAAAGTACGGCAATAAGATAACTTACCGTTTTTCCGATATATTTTGTATGTTTGTAAGTTGTAAGGCACATAACTCTGACAAAATTTTTTTTTTCATCATTTTAAAAACTGTTTAATTATGATTTAAGGTACTTTTCGACCACTATATAGTACAAAATTGTCAATTATTGATATAGCCGTTTGTTGTGGTACAGTGATGTACGAACAGTGTTGTACAAAAAATTGTACTTTATATGATGGAAACAAATTCTTTTATAACATTTACAATTTTATGTTTTCGTACAATCCTAAGTTTTCCAATCGCAATGAAAAATGACCGGAATCTTTTCAACTTCTTAACCAATTTTAATACTTAAAAACTTGTTGAATTGTTTTGACAATTCAATATAATGTCACCATGTAAAATTGTAAAAAGTATTAAACGTATAATGACATCAATGCTATTATTAACTGCATGAATTCTTAAAATCGCAAAAAGCCGATATTTTTTTATGATTTATCGAATGTAACTTATTACTCATCGAATATTTCAAAAACTTTTCTATGGTGATCTTATGTTCAACTGTTCAGAAAGTAAAACAAGCTCAAGAAAGTTGAAATCAAATAAAAAACCAAACAGATTTTTACCTTGAAAGAGTTATTCTAAAATTGAGGATTATACACAAATGCAACATATAAAATTTTGTATAATATTTTTTTCATCTCATTAAGTACCCCTTTTCCTATATCATTATCTGGTGATTATTATGGTAAATAAGGCGACTTTATAAATGTATACAAATTATGTATTAAGTAGTGGTAGAAAAACACCTCAAACAATACATATTTTCTGTGTTATCGTAATCGAACTTAATGAAAATTTTTAACATCGTAGATTTGAACTATTGTAGGCGTATTGACCATTTCATCAGACCCCTTTATAACACGTCTTTTAATCCTATTTTATTAATAATAAATACCTGGAAAAATATTCGTGCATTCAAGTGTTTCAGGGCTTTTTTAATATTTTTAATACCATTTTACATACACCAGTCTGTATTTAGTATATGGTTCCATGTTAATACGGTTCAATTTGCGCCTCAAGGTACACGACGGCTAGGAAATTTGTTATGTAAAAAATGCAGTAAAGGGACTTTAATACTTCAATTAATAAATATCTCTTCAGGACATTATTTCACAAATACCATAAAATATTAAGAAATTTGTAGCATTAAAAATTTTGCTCTTTCCTATCGTTTTTTAGTGCTAAAACTCTTGAATTACTCGATTTTCTTTGAACTTTGGGTATTTTTTACTGAAATCTGTCAAGTAGAAAAATAAAAGTAGAAGACAATATTTTATTTGATTTAAAAAATTTTTTAAAATACTTGACAACATGTTTGACTAGCCAGATGCACTATAATTTTAAGTAGCACATAGTAAAATCAAAAAGTTTAGAAAAACTAAAGTCCGAAAATTTTTTGCGGTCCACAAGTAATATTGTCTGCGCTTTATGTATGTTTACCGTATGCATGAGAAAATAAAATTTGAGCAGACTCGCTAAATACAAGTGGAGAGACTAGACCTACTTATAGAAAAATGGTCATGGCGCTCTGGAAGCACTGCCATATTTTAATTATTTGCCCTATTTTCCACCTACGCAAGTGCATGTTATCATAACGAAAATGATTTTCCTCGAGTTCCAGACTTTTTAAGTGATAAATTAAATAGATACATGTAATAAGTATTTTCTACGCGAAAATCGTATCAGGATAGAACATGAATAGTGTATATACTATAAACTTCTGAACCTTATAAAATAGTGGTTTGAAAAATATGAAAATTTTCATGCTAAAATTTTTTCTCAAGCGTAATTACAATAGATTTATAAATTATTATTACCTTAATCGTAAATGCAAAATTTTAACCTAGTAGGTGCTATAAAAAGTGAATGTTATTACAGTTCCAAAAAAATTTATTGCACGGAAAAAAACTGCAATTTATTCCATTACTGATAAAAAAGTATTATTTTTGTAAATTTATCTTCAAATATGCTTAAAATAATTCTAATCTATGGTTCTAAAAACTTTCTTTGACTTTGAACACGCAACTATTACAAATTTTCAGTGTTTAAATTTTATATAGGGAATTTGCGGAAAAAACAGGGGCAGCAACATTAATTTAATTAGTTTACGTGCTTTGCAACGCAAAAAAAAAACACTCAAGTGAGTCCCGAAAAACGGTCAGCTGCCTGATTCCCATTATTTTTTCTTGAGTCTGATTGTAATGAAACTATAACATATTATAGTTTGTTATGCCAGCTGATAGTTTTGTGGGAATGGGAAAGTTAGAATATTAAGAGTAACATACTCATTACCGTTCAAAATAACTTATTTCAGTCTAAAAATGGTTAGTAATGAAGATGTCAAAAATTTTCCTCAAGTTTAACATGCATAAAATGGTAAAACATAATCAGTTATTTAATTAACCTGTCCCCATAGCAAAATAGGTACAGAAATATTAAACGTATTCGAGTTACTAGTCTACTGACTTACGTCAGGGCACGTTCATAATGAGGGATTTTTATCAGGTTGAATGATCTCAACTCTAATGAATTTTATTAACCAATTCAACAGGTACCTGCTGGTGTTGAAAAAGTGATCTGTGGAAGAAAAGACTGGAAAGATTTCAGAGGAACAACGCCAGATACAACTTTGCCCAATAATAGAAAGCCCAGATTGAATTTGCCCAATAATAGATTGCCCCGATAGAAAGCCCAGTACCCCATCATTGAAAATCTGTGACAAAATTTCTTTACTTGCAATGCAAGATTCAAATAGCACCGTAGGAGATTTTGAACATTTGGCCTACGATTTGTCAAGTAAAGGTAAATCTAAAACTTTTTTTTCCACAAACAACCGTATTAGTGATTCACAAAATCGAATGATTTATACCCAACTTGCAAACATATACGTTGATCTTTTTTTTTAATACCAATTGTAATTGATTCGTTCAATTTTTTCTTGTAGATCTTGACATTGATCTAAATATTGATAGATCATTTCAAAATCCTCCGATTGAAGATCATGGAAACCATTTAACTGATGAGAGTCTCTTCATAGAAAATCTAATGACAGTCAAAGGGGATGATAGTATTACCAACAATCTATCCAAGTCAGTATTTATGACAATAGGTCAGGGTGTCATTGATTTCCTAGACGATAATTATGTAATCACTGACGACAAGTCAGACAAAGAAGAAATTGTGCCTCAAACATCTGTGGAAACGACACCAGGAGCTGAAATAGCTCGAAAAGATCGACTCAAAAAAGCTGAAACAATAACGCGTCTGACAAGGGCATCTGCGAGGATCAAGGCGCTTAAAGCAGAGCTCTGTAAAAAAACAAGAGATGAAAAGGTCGAAGAAGAAGGTCATAAAAATAAACCAATAAAACGAAAAAGAGAAACATCAGCCTCTCGTAATGATCAACAACCTACAAAAAAAAAAAAGAAAAAACAGCTCAAGAGAACCCAAGCGTCGTTAAAATCAGATGTCGCTAATATCTTTGTAGACAGAAGATTAACTAGGGCATCCTCCATCGCAAAAGTTAAACCTCTGGAGATTCAAGAAAAAGATAGGCACCCGAAGACAGTTACAAAGCGTAGCAAGTCTTCAATAAAAAAAAAATCGAGAAGTAAGTTNAAACACCATAAAATATTAAGAAATTTGTAGCATTAAAAATTTGTTTTTTCCTACGATTTTTAGTGCTAAAAATCATGAATTAATCGATTTTCTTCGAACTTTGAGTATTTTTAACTAAAATCTATAGAGTAAAAAAACAAATGTAGTAGACAATATTTTACTTGATTAAAAAATTTTCAAAAAATACCCGACCACATATTTGACTACTCAGATGCACTATAATTGAAAGTAGCGCATACCAAAATCAAAAAGTTAAGAAAAAACTAAATTCCGAAAATTTTTTGCGGTCCACAACCAATATTGTCTGCGCTTTATGTATGTTTACCGTATGCATGAGAAAATAAAATTTGAGCAGACTCGCTAAATACAAGTGGAGAGACTAGACCTACTTATAGAAAAATGGTCATGGCGCTCTGGAAGCACTGCCATATTTTAATTATTTGCCCTATTTTCCACCTACGCAAGTGCATGTTATCATAACGAAAATGATTTTCCTCGAGTTCCAGACTTTTTAAGTGATAAATTAAATAGATACATGTAATAAGTATTTTCTACGCGAAAATCGTATCAGGATAGAACATGAATAGTGTATATACTATAAACTTCTGAACCTTATAAAATAGTGGTTTGAAAAATATGAAAATTTTCATGCTAAAATTTTTTCTCAAGCGTAATTACAATAGATTTATAAATTATTATTACCTTAATCGTAAATGCAAAATTTTAACCTAGTAGGTGCTATAAAAAGTGAATGTTATTACAGTTCCAAAAAAATTTATTGCACGGAAAAAAACTGCAATTTATTCCATTACTGATAAAAAAGTATTATTTTTGTAAATTTATCTTCAAATATGCTTAAAATAATTCTAATCTATGGTTCTAAAAACTTTCTTTGACTTTGAACACGCAACTATTACAAATTTTCAGTGTTTAAATTTTATATAGGGAATTTGCGGAAAAAACAGGGGCAGCAACATTAATTTAATTAGTTTACGTGCTTTGCAACGCAAAAAAAAAACACTCAAGTGAGTCCCGAAAAACGGTCAGCTGCCTGATTCCCATTATTTTTTCTTGAGTCTGATTGTAATGAAACTATAACATATTATAGTTTGTTATGCCAGCTGATAGTTTTGTGGGAATGGGAAAGTTAGAATATTAAGAGTAACATACTCATTACCGTTCAAAATAACTTATTTCAGTCTAAAAATGGTTAGTAATGAAGATGTCAAAAATTTTCCTCAAGTTTAACATGCATAAAATGGTAAAACATAATCAGTTATTTAATTAACCTGTCCCCATAGCAAAATAGGTACAGAAATATTAAACGTATTCGAGTTACTAGTCTACTGACTTACGTCAGGGCACGTTCATAATGAGGGATTTTTATCAGGTTGAATGATCTCAACTCTAATGAATTTTGTTAACCAATTCAACAGGTACCTGCTGGTGTTGAAAAAGTGATCTGTGGAAGAAAAGACTGGAAAGATTTCAGAGGAACAACGCCAGATACAACTTTGCCCAATAATAGAAAGCCCAGATTGAATTTGCCCAATAATAGATTGCCCCGATAGAAAGCCCAGTACCCCATCATTCAAAATCTGTGACAAAATTTCTTTGCCTGCAATGCAAGATTCAAATAGCAACGTAGGAGATTTTGCACATTTGGCCTACGATTTGTCAAGTAAAGGTAAATCTAAAACTTTTTTTTTCACAAACAACCATATCAGTGATTCACAAAATCGAATGATTTATACCCAACTTGCAAACATATACGTTGATCTTTTTTTTCAATACCAATTGTAATTGATTTGTTCAATTTTTTCTTGTAGATCTGGACATTGATCTGAATATTGATGGATCATTTCAAAATCCTCCGATCGAAGATCATGGAAACCATTTAACTGATGAGAGTCTTTTCATAGAAAATCTGATGACAGTCGAAGGGGACGATAGCATTACCAACAATCTATCCAAGTCAGCATTTATGACAATAGGTCAGGGTGTCATTGATTTTCTAGACGACAATTATATAATCACTGACGACAAGTCAGATGAAGAAGAAATTTTGCCTCAATTATCTGTGGAAACGACACCAGGAGCTGAAATAGCTCGAAAAGATCAATTAAAAAAAGCTAAAACAATAACGCGTCTGACAAGGTCATCTGCGAGGATCAAGGCGCTTAAAGCAGAGCTTTGTAAAAAAACAAGAGCTGAAAAGGTTGAAGAACAAGGTCATAAAAATAAACCAATTAAACGAAAAAGAGAAACATCAGCCTCTCATGATGATCAACAACCTATAGAAAAAAAAAAGAAAAAACAGCGTAAGACGACCCAAGCGTCGTTCAAATCGGATGTCGCTAATATCACCGTAGACAGAAAATCGACTAGGGCATCCTCCATCGCAAAAGTTAAACCTCTGGAGATTCAAGAAAAAGATAGGCACACGAAGACAGTTACAAAGCGTAGCAAAACTTCAATAAAAAAAAAATCGAGAAGTAAGTTAATTTAATCATAATATTTAAAAAAAGAATTTTTTTTTTTATTTACCAAAAATTTTTTATTTCAACTCATAGAATTAACGAGGCCGCAACGGATTCTAAGATCATCAAAACTCCTTAAAGAAGTAATTTTAGAGGAGAGTAGAGGGTCCCATTTAAAATCACCAACAAGGGCAGAACCGCCTCCTTCGGAACCCTTTATTTCTACTCCACTAATTATTACCTGCAGTCGCCAATTATCCGTAAAAGATACAACCAAAGTTCGGGAGGAAACTCCGAATGTGCGAATCATCAGAAAATCTAAGAGGTTAGCGGAAAAACGCGGTAGAGGTAAGGTTGTAGATCGACGAACATCAATCTGGGAGTGCCAGCAACAGTGGAACAGCCCAAAAAAAGAAAGCGGGCTACTTCTGCCAATTAAAATAAAGCTAAGAAAATTAAAGTAAACTGTCAACTCAAGCATTAGAATGCCTAAACCAAGGAAATCATAATTATTACTAGAAAATGTAAAGATTATCTGTAAAGGTAAGTGATAAAAAAAAGCACATTTATCTGACTATTTGAAATTAATTAAATATGAATTTTCTGCCAACGAGTATAACTTATTTTTTCAGATGTTTCTTATTCACCTAGACCCGAAGTTCTGTGGGCCAAGGAGAAAATTCTGGAACCTGAAGAAAGATTCAACAGAAAATTCGACCCCAAACAGCCAGGGCTCATAGATAGTTTTTCCCTTAAAAATAGCTTTTTGAAAAAAATTTGTATTCGTCAAAAATCGAACCCATTGATTCAGAACGATGTTGTATCCGTACCGTGTTATACGCTTACAACCGAGCCATCACCACCCTTCGTAGTGTGTGCAAACTAAATTAGTGACTGAGAAATTCAGAATAGACCAGATAAAATTTCATTGTATAAATCTCGAGCCCGACAACAAACGTAATTAGTTTTGGACAAAAAATATGTTAGCAACAGGTCCAAAAAAATGGTAAAAATTCCCAAAACAGGTTTTTTACTTCTACCGATGAAGTTGTTATTCGAACAAACAAAAGTTCTGCATAAAAAAATGCGCAATTTCAAAATCAGCAAAATGAGCTCTGGTGGACCTAAACTGACCGTGCTGTTTTTCGACAAATTGCGAAAAAGTGCCAATTTTGCAATCTAATTAATATTTTGACTACAAGTTTTAACAAAATATAGGTTATGTGATTCTTAATAACCCTACAAAATTTCAAGACGATCGGATGAAACCTTTTTGCAAACAGTCAAATAAACTTGTAAAAGGTTCTTTCGCAAAATGTGTCTAAAATAGTTGTTAGATCACATAGAGCCATTTTTCAAAATGTTTTCTCCTAATAAAATGTTAATGTAACACTTGTTAAATTTTTGTATCCCTAACTTTGTCGTAAGTACCTTAATAATGTATCAGAAAATAGTATTTTTTCGCAAAATACCAGCGGCGGCACTTCCTTCCTCGCAGTGCCATGCCAATGTAGCGCCGCCACTCGTATTTTTTGAACAACACTATTTTCTAATACATTTTTATGATACTTATAAAAAAAATTAGAGATACGAAAATTTAACTAAGGTTAGATTAACATTTTATTAAGAGAAAACCCCACCTTTCCTACACTCTCACATCTAATCTTTGTCCATTGCTCCTTTGCACTTTTTCTCCACCACTTTTTTTCTCAGTAATCTTCTACTCCTAGCTTTAGTTTGGTGTATTTATAATAATTGCAATACTCAGAATTCTCAATCCTTCCCCAATCCAGCTGTACTTCCTGGTTTTCCTTGACTTTTAGCCCCTCTGTCATTCTCCTTACTAAAGCCTATCTCTCTAGCGTGTCAAACATTTCTTTCATACCTATCCTATCGCCTACGTCTTTAAAGGCTTCCTGTACCAGTTTCCCTCAGCTTGACGAATTTTTATTTCCAAGCCCCCGTATTTCCTCTTTTACGCATATTTTAGGCCATCTATTGACATTCATCTCTGCTATTTTTATCAAGTATTCTCCTGCCCTCTCCTTGTTTCAGTTTCTAGACTTTTTCTGTCCACTTTCCTTCTCCAAATGTATACCGGAGTATTCCCAATGACTTCCAATGCCATTTTAACAAATTTTCCCTGTATTTTCTCGATCTGCTCCCATCTTTTTCATCCCCACACCTCTACTCCATATAAACAGCCGGCTTTCACCATTGTGTCTAATAGGTAAAGTCTTCCTTTTAACTATCTAGCTTTACCCTTTTCCATACTCCCCAAACTGTGTTTATTGTCTTCATTATTTTATTTAGAGTTTTATTTACATGCGTACTCAGCACATTCTTCGTCGAGAACCAAAACCCAAGATACTTATATTGACTTACAATATGTGTCGTTTTCTCTCGAGTCGAAATTATTCATTTTTTTTTACCCAGCCCCCTTTCTTAAATATCATTGCCTTTGTCTTTTCTGTGTTTACTTTGATCTTATTTTTCTTCTCACACTTTCGAAAATAACTCATCATGCTTTGTAAGCCTTCCTTACTGCTAGCCACCGCAACTACATCATTTGCAAATTTCAAACTGAAAAATTTTCCCCCCTCCCCCGATAACAACTCCTCCCTCATTTTTCTCTTTCCACTTGTCTTCAATATCGTTAATGTAGATGTTAAACAAAAACGGACATGAGGAACACCCCTGCCTTACGCCTATCTTTGTCTCGAATGTTTCCGAGATCCCTTCCCTTGTAATAACTTCTTCGTTTTTCCATAAATGCTTTTAACTATCATTAGAAACTTTTCCTCAATACCCAATTTTCTCATTATTTCAAACAGTATTTCGCTATGTTTCCTATCAAAAGCTATTTCAAAATCTATGAAGCACACAAACACCTTCCCACTTTCCATCTTTAAAATATTGTTTATGATGCTATTTAATACAAATACGTGATCCATTGTACTTCTCCCTACTTTAAATTTTGCTTGACTCTTATCAATAATATCCCTTGCTTCTAAATCCCCCTCAATCTACTCGCCAACATATTTCTCAATATTTTTTACCCCATATCCAATAATGACACTCACCTGTAATTCTTAGCCTCCTTTTTGTCCCCCGCCTTATAAATTGGGAAAATTCTTGCTGTCTCCCATCCCTTAATCAGTACTGCTTCTTCAAAAGCCGTATTCAATACCCAAGTTAATTTCTTTAACCAAGATTCCGGTAATTCTTTTACAATTTCTGCACATATCCCATCCTCTCCCGCTGCTTTATTATTTTTCATTTTTCTTAACGTCTTACTCACCTCTATTTCGTTTATCTCTGTGCTCAATTCTTCCCATTCCTCTGGGTCATTCCCTCTCTCCCGTCCCTCCCCTCCTGTTCCACTTCGTTTCTCCGCTCCTAAGATCTCCTTAAAATGTTCAACCCACTCTTCCTTTCTTCTGTCTCCCCCTCTATTTTTCCTCCTTGGCCTGAATTGGGCTATTGCTTCCCAGAACTCTGTCACTATCCTACTCTGCTCCACTAATTTCCATTCCCTTTGCTTCTCCTCTTCCACCTTTCTCTTTTTCAACTCCCTCAACAATCTTCTCTCTATTTTTAATTCCTCCTTATCCTCACCCCCATCAGATTTCACCCACTTTTTTAAAGCCTTCCAGACCTTTTTTTTTTATTTTTAACCCCCTCATCCCACTCTACTGACGTGCCATAATTTTCACTAATGCCCTTTTTCACCATCCCTAACTTTCCCCCTATTTCCCAAATTTCATTGACTAACTCGTTCCATACTTCTTGTGCACTTTAGTCCCCCATCTCGCGGTCCTCCCCCCTATTAAACATTTCTTGTTCATACTGTTCCTTTTTCCTATTATCCCGTTTTAAGCTTTTTAAATCGCCCCCGTTTTCTTTCCCTGTCTCCTCCCTCTTACTCCCTCCTCCTTCCCATTTGACCTCTATTGGGAGGTGATCCGATTCCATCTTTATGCCCACTCTCAATTCTTTTATCATGCTACCTTGTTCACTTTCAAGCTCCAGTACCAGATCAAGCACTGAACTACCTCCATCCCCCACAAACGTTATTTCTCCCCCCCCCCAGTCCCCTTCCGTTGCTCCATTTCTTATTGTCAATCACATCTCGTCACACATACCTAATAGTTTGTTTCCTCTTCGTTTGTCACACTGTCGCAAGAATTCCTACTTTCCTCCATTTCCCCCTCATGGTTTCTTTGCCACTTCCCTGTACGTGCATTCAAGTCCCCTGCACTTATTACTTGTTCGCCCCTATCAATTTCCTCTTCCGCTACCCCTTTTAATTTAGCTATCCATACATAAATATTAATATTACAGTTAACAAAAATTAAACACAGTTTCTTATCGCTTCTTATAACTATACCAGAAATCACCACTCCATACTACCATTCTCTGCTTTTTGTCTTTCTAATAGACTTTTCAATTCGCACCAGGACTTCTTTTTTCTCTCCCTTTTCTATGATCCCTTATAGAGGCGCACGATTTTCACTCATAATTTTTATCTTATCTACCCAACCACCCTGACTCGTTGCATTTCTCTATCCATGTTTCTTGAAGCGCTATTATATCAAACTTGTACAAGTACTTTTTAATTGAAATGATTTTCTTTATACCCGCTATGTTCCAAGATATCAGTAAAAGATCCCCCCTTGTCCTTACAACTCCCCTTATTGACGAAACGACTGCATTTTTTCCCACTCACTTTTTACTAGCGCCCTCTTCATCTCATTCCAATCCCACCAAATCCCTTGAATTTTTGTTGTTAGATACCCCACATAAATTTCCCTCTCTTTTTCCTTCTCCTGTCCGGCCACTTCCCTAATCTATTCCTGTACCTCCTTCTCTCTCTCCGTATAATCGTCCTCCATCCATATATCGCTTTCCTTTAGTCTACACTTATTCTTCATAATCAGTGTGTTACTTCTCATTGATCCCAGTTCAATTACTAGTGCACCTTCTATTACCTTCATTCTCCTGATTTCCGCCTCGACATTCAAATTGCTTCACACTATACTTTTTATTTCCCCTTCTATACCCTTACCGACTGTTCTAATTCCCCTTATCACTATACTATGTTTCCTTTTTTGTCTCTCTATTAACTCGTACTTCAGTTCGTCTCGCGTCAGTGCATCCGATCTGTTCAGCCTCTGCTCCCCTGATAATTCGCGTCTTTCGCATATTTATGTGGCGTCTCACATCTCTCGCGCTTCAGGCTCTACTTGCCAGGTGGCCAAGCCCCTAATTGTTAACGCCCGTCAAGCGGCGAAATTCCCGCACAATTAATATATAAGCGCGATCGAGTCGATCTGAGCCACACCTTTTCTGTGTCTAAGGCAGGGAGCACGTCATCAGCCTTACTGATGAGTCCTGGCGTGCTCTCGGGACGAAACACCTTTTTCTCTTTCAAGTAGTTGACCACACTTCCTACATTTATTCATCGTTGCTTGCTTCGAGTGCATTTGGAACATTCGATACGCTCGTATGCTTGACGCCTACCTCTCTTTCTTTGTCATTCCTCCCTTCGTCCATCTCCCTCCCTCTTCCCCTTCGCGACTCTTCTACGACTTTCTGATTAGCCTTCTGCATACAATTACGATTGGCGGTCTCTTTCTTTAAAAGCTCCATCTCACGTCTCAGGTTACTCATCATACTCCCTTCTATTTCCCTCTGCTTTTTCAGCCATACAATGTCTTCTAAAAACATTTCACGCTTTTTAAGCCTCCTCTTGAACGCTGCACTGCTCTCATGCTTTTTAACTCTGCACTCGAACTATTCTTCTCCCTTCTCACCTTTTCCACGCTTTCTTCTAAACCTACAACCCGTCGCAATAATACACTCATCGCACTATCATACCCTCGCATTTCCTCGTCGTCCATCTGCAGCTGCCTCTCTGCTGTTGCCTCCTCGCCTGCTCTTTCTGCTCCGCACCCGTTGTTATCCCTTCTGCTGCCCTCTGTAGGTCTACGGTCGAATTGGTTCCGGTCGTTTTCGCTACTATCGAGACCAGATTCGTTTCCCAAGTAGACTTCTGTACCATCAGTCCCTTACTGTCGGTAATCTGGTTACCTGTTTCTTCTACTAGCACCGTTTCTTTTTGTTTATCTTCATTCCCTATAGTCTGTGATAGCTTATCTTCCTTCCTGCCTTCTTTGCCTCTCTGCCCTGCAGTCTCTGCACCTGGCGCCGCTGATTTTCTACCTTCCTCCTTCTCCTTCTCTGTTCCACTTTGCTGGGGATTCTCCTGTGATTTTGTGCACCCTCTCTCATCTTTTTATACTGGTGAGTGTTTTACCCTCTTTCTTCCACTCGCTGCTACTTCAAACTTTGTGCTCCCGCACTTTAAAAAGTTAAAAAAATTGCTCCTTTCCTCGACTTCTTTCTTATCCACTGCTTCTTTTCTCGGACGGCCCCTACCTCTATTCTCTTTCTCCTCTGTCACCGTCAATTTTCTTTCGTTCCCTGCTCCTCCCTCAACTAATTTGTCCTCCATTTTCCTTACTGGCAGTACCACTTTTGTAACTTTCTTATTTTCACTCTCCTCCTGGATTGCGCGCGTATTTGCTTTGGATAACACTTACTGTGATAAAACGCCTCTTGCACTATTTGTTCCCTTTTTTTCCTTCTTTTAACCCGCTCCTTTATCACTTTTTTATGAAGCCACTCTTACACACGTGTTACCCCTACAACCGCGCAACCCAACCTCGACCTGTTGTTACTATTTTTTTTTGTCCAAAAGTAATTCCGTTTGTTGTTGGGCTCGAGATCTAGACAAAGAAATTATTTCTCGTCCAGTCTGGATTTTGATCAAATAGGGGTAGTTTTCATCTAGTTTACTCACACTATCGGTAAAATAAAATTTGAAATTAAGATCCCTGATGCGAAGTAAATGAATTTTAGTAATAGATAATGTGTAAAATTGGATATCAAAAAATCGCTTGCTTGTAAATTAAGTATTAGCAACAATATGGGTGCTACCGAAGTGGAGGTTTTTTTTATTAAATAGTTAGATATGGTTCTGTGAATAAAAAAAAATTGACTCTGACCCCCAGAAGCAACGATAAATTGTTTTTTATTTTCATTCTTATGACTTTGTTTATTGACGTATACAATCGTAATTTAGACATGCTTCTCTTGATCACCTTCATGTCCAGAAAAAAATTATTCGATTATATATACCGGCAGTTTTCAATGGAGAAAAACTCGCTCGCATTCGAAAAATCGTAGATATCTTGACTCCTATGTATGGCTCGTAAAAAAAAGTTTTTTTTTAAACTAGGTTTGCTTGAAAAAAAATTATATTCCATGCACTTTATTTTTACTATTAAGATTATTAACGATATTTTTTTTAAATTATTATTAATACAAAAATAGTAGCACATATTAACTGATGTATTTTTTGTTGTCTTACTTTAATCGTTATTATTATTGTTATTTTTATAGTTTTTATTATAAAGATTATTATTATTATA
>NW_019384289.1:984796-1018972 GCF_000648655.2 Copidosoma floridanum | reverse complement strand
TTCATCGGAAAAAGCTCCTAATATATATATACTTATGTTATTTTACTACTTTTTTTTTTTAAGATTTCGAACTTCGAAATTCGAAGAGATCTAGCGACGTTTTGTGTCAGTACTCATAATTTATCTGATAGTACCTTAGCTGTAACAGGGATACTAGCCATACTTAGCCCATATGACAGCCACTGTATAGGTATAGATTTTAATAAAAATAATTAATTTAACAAATTTTTTGTGAAAAATTCTAGTTACTTACAGTATTGAAAGTTTACGAAGTTAAACACTGAAAGTCGTATATTCCAAATAACGATAAATATTTAACGCAATCATTTTTTGGGATAATCTTATGTTACAAGAGTAGTTGAAAGTTTTATTGCTATAATTTGTTTTCCAATCGTTACTATAATATTAAATTAACAAGCAATATAAGTCCCAGCCTTGGATGATTTTCTTCGAATCCCTTACAACGTACAGTTATGGGGTGAGACCCTTTGGGTTAAAGGGTGAAAGAGCTTAAGGTAGAAAATCCGTTGTCACTAACAAGTCAAACTTTTCTTGAATTTAAAGTATGTTGTATATCAAATTATTTCATGTTATCAAAAATTTTTTAAAGCTAGGGTATCGGGCATAATTTTTGAGATATTTAAGTTTAAAAAGTTAAGTTAAAAAAAGTGCCTTTTTTAACATAGGTTAAATGGGTTATACCAATAACAGCTTTGAAGACATACCTAACAAATCAAACTATTTTTATAAAAAATACTGTACAAATCTTAAAAATTTGTACTTTATTTTGGTCCTTTCAAGTTATGGTGTGACGGTACTAAAAATAATCAGTTTATTGATTAATATTCTTTCCATTTCAAAAGCATATGGCCATTACCTGTAAAACTGTCACAATACGATAAATGACGAACTTCTCTCGCTTGATTAACTCGGTCCACAGATTTTCTACCTTAAAAGTAGAAGAATAAGAAATTCAATGTGTTGATCATTATTTTGTAACAGCTAATCCATGTGTATTTTTTTAACTAATTAGCTGATTTATTGTTAATAAGAAAATTTAACAACTTTATCATTAAACTTCGTGCCTCAGGTCCATGGGCTTAAATTGTTTAAAATACAGGGTTCAAAGGATAAAGGCAGTAAGGGTAAAGAGTTTAAGGCTTAAGAGCTTGTAATATCATGTCAGTTTTTTGGTTTTATTATATTTACAATCGATACCAGTTTTTTTGGCTATACTCATGGTGTAAAACCATAAGGTGTGTCAATGTAACGTATAATTTTTGTCCTGTTCAACACACATCCAAAATGACGTCATGTTATGATTAATGAAGATGTAGAAGTACAAGAACATACAAATTTCTAAACGTGAAATGAAACGAAGCCTCATACAGTCTCATAAATAAAACTACATATTTTTATTGACAATCAATGATTTAAAAAAATTAAAAACCTTTTTTGTTATGTTGAATTATTATAATTCTTTTTTTTTTTTTTTTCAATAAGTTACTAATAAAAATGATTATTTTTTAATTTTCTGACTTGAATTTATTTGAGTTTTTAAATACTCCTTTGGTTGTTATATTTGGTAGATTTACAACATGGCATCATTTAAGATGAAAAGCCTGGTAGGAGAGATCCCTGCATTGGCTAAAGGGTGTGGGCATGTGGAACTGCGTAAAGCGTATCGCGTAAATTATATTTTTTCACCCATGTGCCTAATGATAAATTATTTCGCGTAGAGCGTACAGTAAGATAATGAACCTGCGAATACAGCCAGCACCTGATGTCGACAGTAACAAATAAAGTGTTAATTGTACAATTAATTGGATTTTTAACATGGATAGAAAACCAAATTGTAAGAACTTTATGCAAATTGTGGAAAATTTTCAAGATATATGAAAAGGCTTTTATGCTTTTTTATATGACCACATACTGGCGTATTGGGATTCCAAAAGGTCACGTGACTCTCGTGGTATATATAGTCTCTTGAGGGAAAAATAACACAAGCCTTATGGATGCCACTCTATTTTTATTTTTTTTTACACATTCAACGATTGTAATACGATAAAAGCCTTTCAATAACAAGTTTTTGAGGAGATGACAATACCTTAGCTATTTTTTCCCTGCTCAATTAGTCGTTTGCAGCTTAAAACTTTCGTTTGAGAGTACGAAAACGCACATTTAACCTGCACAAAAGTCATGTTTATACACCTATGTACAAGCAGCGGTGGGAGGGATTTGTACAGGTTAAATGTGCGTTTTCACACTTTCAAAGGAAAGTTTTAAGCTGCAAAAAACTAATTGAGTTAGGAAAAAATAGCTAAGGTACTGTCATCTCCTCAAAAATATGTAATTGAATGGCTTTCATCGTAATACAATTGTTAACCGTGTAAAAAAAATAAAAATAGAATTGGTTTCCATAAAGCCTGTGTTATTTTTCCACCAAGTGACTATATATACCGTGAGAGTCACGTGACCTTTTGGAATCCCAATACCTAACCTTCCTTACTTTTACGCGATATTTGATACGCTTTACGCTTTTCGCGGTTTCATGTGTTTGCACTCTAAGTGGTGATGGAGTGCTGGCCTTCCGTCTGACGGGCTCGAGTTTAAGACCCCTCTTCGTCATTTTTTCGCGAGTACCTCTGTGGTTTTTTCAACAGTACCTCGAATCATCAGTTCTCGAGTATACAAATTCAAAAACACAAAATAAAAAAACCTATTTAATACGGCAAACCGTAGTCACAGTTAGTGACATGAGGCCAACCACAAAGACAAAGGCTAAGACAATCCTGGTTAGCCGTGCGCAACATATTTTACACCATGGATGCGCTGAGGCTGTTGTTAAGACTCTCTCTGTGTGTGTGTGCGTGTACTTAATACATAGTTACTCTTTTATAGTTGGATAGAAGTCGCGAAAAATAGGTCTATAAATCATAAATTTGAAAACTTTAATTTTTTTTAACTGTTATCTGACAACGTCACGATTGACACATTTTATTTCAACGCAAATACGTTCGTGGAAACGTTATCAATAAGCATGCATTTTTTGTACATTAATTCTTTTTTTATACGATTTAAAGTTTTCTTGTAAAATGCAATGGACCATTTTTGACTTTTTTTTTACTATGTTACGTCAAACGGATTTACGTTGAAATGAAACATGTTTGTCATAAAGTTATCAACTAACAAGAAAAAAAAAATTATAAATCGTCGAATAATTTTTTTCGTAAAATACAGGTTAACATGTCGTCTATTGCAAAAATTCATTTATTTCAAATCAGAGATTTCAAGTACAACTTTTAACAAGGAGCGGTGTTTGGTTCGGTGGTAAGCGTGCTTAGTACTGACAGAGATGAGTAGTCTATAGTCATCTCTGGTACAGATACAACATCGTATTTACTAGGGGGCATGGACTTGATTTTTAATAAGTGCAGATTTTTTCAAAAAGCTGTTTTCATCGGAAAAAGCTCCTATGAATCCCGGCTATTTTTGAGAGGGTTTACCGTGGATTTTTCTTCAGTGTAGTTCCAGGATTTGAATACTTGCCTCACGGGACTTTGAGCTAGGATGGATGCAAAACAGTGTCAGGGCTTTTTAGTGTAGAAATTAGTGGATCTGATGCAAGGCGCCGACCAAGTAGTACCGGGAGTGCGGACCTCACAAGTGAGGAATCGAAAGTGATCTCTGAAACGTGGGATTTACAGTTAATTACATGATATTCAGTTGATTTTTACCTGATAATCAGCTGATTGTCACTAATTACACATCAGATGAAAATCAGCTGATAATCAGGTGATTATTCTGAGAAAATCGAGTGAATATCAGGTGAATATCATGCCAAAATATCAGGTGATTATCATCTGACGCTCAGTAACCGGGATGCTTCGGTAGAGAGCACCAGCGTAACTGGCAAGGAACGAACATCTGTGATCTGAAGTATTCTTCGTAAGTAATACCTTCACAGTGATTAATTGACTCAATTCACCATTCGTGCAGCAGTGAGTATTACCCTTACTGGCAAGGTCTGACTTTATGTTCACATCAGGTGAGATATTACTCCAGATTTTAAGTAACTATCTCATGACAAAAACTTACCTGAGAACTGATCTAAGATATCTTACAAAGTATTCTTACTAAGAAAAACAAACATTGAAATTAATTTTACAGTTTTCAAGGTAGCTTCGTTGGTGTCATCATTTTAATGGTGCATCAAAAACACATCCATAAAAGCGTAAAATGTTAATTTTTTAAGGACTAAATAAATTGGCATAAAACATTTTAAAAGATGTATTTTTCATGTGCCATTCAAATGATANTATTTTTATTTTTATTTTAGTAAGGATATTTTTTAAGAAATTTCAGGTGAGTTTTTGGCGTCACCTAGGTCTTAGCTAAGATAGATGCCATCTAATGCTCGTAGACAGGGATGGTGACAGTTAACTTATTGCATAAATAGGTGCAGAGATTAGTAGAAATTACTGTGGCAATACATCCCTACACTTAGTTGTTGAGAGGGTGGCCCCGGTGACTAAGCTATCCTGGTAATCCAGAAAAAAATAAAATAAAAAAAGTGCAACTTCTAATGAACAAAAAGAGATAGTTAGATTATTTAGAGAATGAAGAGACCTGACCTGCCAAAAGTAAAGACGTCTTTTGTGACATCTTTGGTGACATTATTAGAGCCGTCTTGAATGACATCTCTGATCATATTCGGATGCCTTTGAAGATGTCTCAAATAACGTCTCTAAAGACGTAGCTATCAGCGTATCTGACAACCTACGAGAGACGTAGATAGCTACGTCGTTAGGTACGTACGTCTTTGTTGACGTTATCAGAGACACTTTTCAAGATATCTTTACTTTTAGTAGGGCTTTCTCGGGCAAAATAGTGGTTTTTGTATCATGGGCTAAACTAAGAAAATCTCGCCCAAAAGGCTGGGCTTTTGTAAGTTTGTGACCAAATTGCGAACGTCGTTTTTCTTTCTGAAGGCGCCAAGTTGCACTTGGTGCCTGTGAGCACACTTTGCGCCCGCTAATCGCTTTGCACTCACGGTAAGATTAGTAGTTTTCGTCGGATAAGTGCTATCGTCTCGAGGCTATTTTGCGACCCTAGGGGCTCGCGAAGCAGAGAAGGTAGCCAGGGTGCGATGGCGCTCTTGAAGCAAATACTATTTCTCCTATCAAAGGCAAACCAACTTCTCAAAAACGCCCGAATATGGAAAAAGTAGTTTTCGTCCTACAAGCGCCATCATCATAGGGGCCATCTTGTGGTCCATAGGGTAGCCCCGGTTGCATGGTGATTGTGCGACGAAAACTTTTTTTCCTCCCAAGGGTGCTCTCAATGTCCAAACGTCATGAAAAACACCCTTAAGTAGGAATAGTTTATTACGATCCTAGGTTGGAAAAGTAAAAGAAGTCTCATATTGTCTGTGTATTAACGTTCAAGGCAGAGCCAACGATAACAAATGGACGATATGAGACTTTTTTTCGGGTTTTTGCAATTTTCAATGCCTCAGTGGCCAGAAAGTGAATATTGTTGGTTGCGTAGTGGACGTAAATGTTCAATTTTTAGGCCACTAGCATATAAAGTGAATTTCCAATAACATTCCTGTGTTTATAAACAACCACAATTGTGCGAAAACAGCTCAACATGCAGAGGTCACCTTTAGGGATACAATGTTCTACCATGCAAGAGCCACACTAAGGGAAAAAAATTATAAAAATTGTAGATAAACTTCAGCTAAAACTACCATTCTACACAGAAAATCAATGCAAGCAGGCAAAAAAAGAAAAAGTTAGGTATAATAATTCTAGATCATTTATTTGTTAATTATGAAAAATTGTGATGTATCGTCGGTTTTTTGCATTTTTCTACTAATAACCAAGTTTAAACCACTGTCATTTCGTTGGTTCCTCGTATTTTGTAATTAAATTATTATGCTAATTGCTATAACCATTGCGGTTAGTTCTATCGATCTTTAGATTTTTTGAATGCCTACATTTTTCTTTCATTGGCTTTTTAAAAATTTTTTAAGTAAATACAGCAAGAAGAATGATTAGAAAAGTTATTTTTTGTGTAGTAGTTTAATTACAATAAAATATTCTAAGTAAATTATGTTATTCAAAATAGTTTATTATAAGTAAGTACCCACAACTAAGGGCTTAAAAATAATGTCTGATATAAATTATTTATTATTTCTGACAAAAAAGCAATTTGTAAAATACTTTTGTAAATAATGTATAAATATACCATAGTCGTTTAATAAAAATATGAGTCCAGTAATTTATAAGGAACCTCCTACATCCTTTTTTCATTGGAAAGATCAGACGAAGTAAAAGAAACTCGTGAAACTCATGGAGATCGTCAACAAACCTCAACATCTTTAGCTAATTATTGTTTCAACCTTGGCCTTTGGAAGGCTTCTGTCACTTGTACATTTCTGACTCTATTGAGTGTATAGTGATGTTTAACTTAAAGTATAAAATTATTACATATTAATAGTGAAAAAAAAAAGATTAAGAAAAATGCGTATGATTTCTTACTTTTTTTATCTTGAAGGCGATCGGCCAGTGCACTGTCTTTGAGCATTAACTACTCCTTGCGAATCTCCTTGCATACTATAAATGAAACGTGAATTATGACTAATAGACTCATAATTATCGCAGTTAATCAATATGTAACATGGGACAGTTACTTAAAATAAGTTACTTTTAAAGATTTTGTGGTACTATGCGTTAATTAAATAATACCAAAAAAAATTCTAAAAATCATTGGCTTACAAATTAACAGACTGTTCATCGCATTGGAATTAAAAATTCCAAAAAAAGTAGATATTTTACCTAAAGAACTGCAATATGCTTCGAGTCAATCTTGAGGCAATAATCTGGAACGCAAGAGAATAAGGAACACACATTTTTTGAGGGATCAGAAAACTTTGTGAGATAAGTATAANTCAATATGTAACATGGGACAGTTACTTAAAATAAGTTACTTTTAAAGATTTTGTGGTACTATGCGTTAATTAAATAATACCAAAAAAAATTCTAAAAATCATTGGCTTACAAATTAACAGACTGTTCATCGCATAGGAATTAAAAATTCTAAAAAAAGTAATTATTTTACCTAAAGAACTGCAATATGCTTGGAGTCAATCTTGAGGCAATAATCTGGAACGCAAGAGAATAAGGAACACACATTTTTTGAGGGATCAGAAAACTTTGTGAGATAAGTATAAGGTATACCCACTACAGCGTTAGAATGCACTATCTCCTTTAATAAAATGAATGAGTGAAATGAAGCCTCTACTATAAACGATATGTCATCTCACAGTATCATCTTCATGCATTGGAAAATTAAAACTATTAAGAAAGCAGACATTGCTGCTGAACAACCTATTTCGCATTATGAAAAAAAAAGTTAATTATATAAGCAACTATTTATTATTTACTCATATTGTTTACCTGTTTTATTATTGTGACCCTTAAATTCTTAAGTGTTAAGTATCTTATCTAGTAGTCACTCATTATGAGATGACGGGACATTTTATTAACTTTTATTAATTTTTATACAAAACTTTATCTCATTTGTTGTGGTACAGTCAATATGCTGTGAGGTATACTTAATTGCGGTATTAATAAGTTGTTTGATTCATATATTAGCAGGGTTATTGGGTTATTGCTTAATTGATTAATTTTAGTTTGAATTGTTCTTAATTGTCACTCATTTTTATTTTACAACAGTGGTTTTGTCTAATATCAAAGCGATGATCTCAAAACTTTTACCATGAAATAAGTTCAAGCAAGAAAGGTGAAATCATGACAAACTAACTTAATAGCAAAAAAGATTTTACGTAAGACATGATTTTATTTAACTTTATTCAATTTTATTTTTACATACCTTAATAATAGTATTGAAAGTTTTATTTGCCTAAAAATTTATAAAAATCGATAAAAAAAGTAATAAAAACCCAGCATTTTAATCAGTGCATGCGCAAAAGACGACAAATTACTTACCTCGTAATTTTTTGGAAATCTAAGTGGTTTACTTAAAATTTTAATAAATTGGCATAAAACATTTTAAAAGATGTATTTTTCATGTGCCATTCAAATGATAATATCGACGGAGCAACCTTGAATACTGTAAAATTATTTTTTATTTTTTTATTTTAGTAAGGATATTGTTTAAGAAATCTCAGGAGAGTTTTTGGCGTCACCTAGGTCTTAGCTAAGATAGATGCCATCTAATGCTCGTAGACAGGGATGGTGACAATTAAGTTATTGCATAAATGGGTGCAGAGATTAGTAGAAATTAGTGTGGCAATACATCGCTACACTTAGTTGTTAAGAGGGACTTTTCAGAGCCATTTTGCAGAAGGACCTTCTAGTAGCCTTTTATTAACCTATTATCATTTCACAGGTCGCAAAAAGTTTGCATCTGTTCGCCTTGAAATTTGTAGGGTTATAAAGAATCGCAAAACCCATGTTCTGTTAAAATTTCGTTAAAATATTAATTATGACGCCAGATACGAACTACCAAAAAACTAGTAGAAGCGGAAAACCTGCTTTCGTCGATTTTACCATTTTTTTGGACCTGTTGCTAATATTTGTATTTATATTTTTATTCATATCTTGAATAGATTTACATCTTTTAACACTTGTATACTCCTCGCACGACATGCCGTGCTTTCACAATTCGCGCTCAAATTTAAATTACTCGCTTCCTCCCCTTTGATATACTCAAATATTAAGACATTTGTAGCATTAAAAATTTTGCTCTTTCCTATCGTTTTTTAGTGCTAAAACTCTTGAATTACTCGATTTTCTTTGAACTTTGGGTATTTTTTACTGAAATCTGTCAAGTAGAAAAATAAAAGTAGAAGACAATATTTTATTTGATTTAAAAAATTTTTTAAAATACTTGACAACATGTTTGACTAGCCAGATGCACTATAATTTTAAGTAGCACATAGTAAAATCAAAAAGTTTAGAAAAACTAAAGTCCGAAAATTTTTTGCGGTCCACAAGTAATATTGTCTGCGCTTTATGTATGTTTACCGTATGCATGAGAAAATAAAATTTGAGCAGACTCGCTAAATACAAGTGGAGAGACTAGACCTACTTATAGAAAAATGGTCATGGCGCTCTGGAAGCACTGCCATATTTTAATTATTTGCCCTATTTTCCACCTACGCAAGTGCATGTTATCATAACGAAAATGATTTTCCTCGAGTTCCAGACTTTTTAAGTGATAAATTAAATAGATACATGTAATAAGTATTTTCTACGCGAAAATCGTATCAGGATAGAACATGAATAGTGTATATACTATAAACTTCTGAACCTTATAAAATAGTGGTTTGAAAAATATGAAAATTTTCATGCTAAAATTTTTTCTCAAGCGTAATTACAATAGATTTATAAATTATTATTACCTTAATCGTAAATGCAAAATTTTAACCTAGTAGGTGCTATAAAAAGTGAATGTTATTACAGTTTCAAAAAAATTTATTGCACGGAAAAAAACTGCAATTTATTCCATTACTGATAAAAAAGTATTATTTTTGTAAATTTATCTTCAAATATGCTTAAAATAATTCTAATCTATGGTTCTGAAAACTTTCTTTGACTTTGAACACGCAACTATTACAAATTTTCAGTGTTTAAATTTTATATAGGGAATTTGCGGAAAAAACAGGGGCAGCAACATTAATTTAATTAGTTTACGTGCTTTGCAACGCAAAAAAAAAACACTCAAGTGAGTCCCGAAAANCTCCGTTGTTACTATTATCTGGTGTTAGATACTATTTAATTTATTTGTACTCTTTAATTTAATTGTTGTTTTAAGAGTTAGTATATTACTTCATGAGATCTTGAAGTAAATGTTATCGTATCAAAAAAAAAAAAAAAAAAAAAACTAATAATTGTGTATTCAGTTATTGGTTTGAAGAAAGAATCCAAATAATAGAGAGCAAAAAATAGTTTATTTCTAACCTAGGGCAGAAAGTATAACTTGCGCTCCTAAAGGGCACGGTTGTTGTATGTTTGTGTCCAAGGTGAGAACGTACATTTTTTGTATCGAGAGCGGAAAGTGTAACTTTGCGCCCGTAGGCATACTTTTCGGCCTAGGGTGGGTATAAACTTCCGGCCCGGCAGGGCAATTTTAGTCAATTTTCGAAAAAAATACGTCTGCTTCTGATGTGTGTAGCTAAGCTGTTCGTACCGGTAAAGTGTTCTAACGAGGATTAAACAAAAGCTTGGATTAAACCACATCGATTGAAAAAAAAATTTGTTCCATTTAGTGCTTGCGTTCAAAAGTTAAAGCTGTTTAAGGAGGATTGATAAATATTGCTATAAATGAGATTTCGTAGATTTTTGCGAAAAATTCGTAATTAAAAAAAAAAATCCCTATAACTTTTGATTACTGGCACCAAATTCCACAAATTTTTTGGTAATCAATGAGGCTTCGTTTCAGCAGTCATTTGAGCCTTTTTTGGACCCCCTAAAATAGTGTACTCCTTCGCTACTAGTGTTGGAAGTGGAATCTATATTAATCGATGTATCTCGCCAAAAAATGCCAATTAAACCAAACGCCGAGAGATATGTCTCATGTTTTAACCCAAAAATACTTAAAAAAAATTTTCATCAAGTTCTGATGCAGAAAAGCTAGAAAAGAGCTTTGGAGTACTATTGTGGCTCGTAGACTTAATCTAAACGATTTTACGCTTACAAAACATCTGCCATCAATGAATAATATAAAAAATTTCAGTTCAAATCAGGGACATTTGATATTTGATAAAATATCTTGCTTATAGATAAAAAATTAACGTTATGTACAGTGTGCCTTAAATTAGGATAAGCATAATTAAAAATATTTAATTTTTATAACAGAAATAGTTAATGAGGTCCTAACAATAATCCAATACCACTGCAACTTTTTTATGATAAGAAAGTGTATATTCTTATACAATTACATTTAGTTTATCAAATCAAGCTAAGACTTATTGGTGTATATATGCGTATAGTTAATCTAAAAGTACACTGTATACTTGATAAAAATACTGCTGAGAGTATGTCTAGTAGTATATAATTATTTTATAAAAAGCAGAGAGCCACGAGGAAACTCCAGCGATCGCAATGCATTACATAATATGCTAGAGAGTGCATTTTATCTCTGGCAGACATAGACTGACGTTGAAATTGTCGGCTGGATGCGCTACTTCGAGAGCTCGAGCGGTGCAGGACAGTCCTAATATATTTTCAGATGATACATTCAACGTGACCATTGGTGCCTAAAAATAAAAATAGAAGTATACTACATCTACTTACGAGTGCATTACACTTTCTTCGAAGAGTTACGAAATTTTCTACAAAATCAGCCATTTCACTGTTCGGATAAAAAATAAAACTTTTTTTAGAAACATCACTTACAGCTCTTAGATTTTTTGAAGGATCATTTTGAGTACCTATCGTCTTCAAGTAATATTTTATCAACGGATCATTGTACATCGA
The DNA here is from genome assembly GCF_000648655.2 of Copidosoma floridanum. The sequence goes on along the minus strand of NW_019384289.1, from coordinate 1,007,462 downwards.
CCAAATTGTTTTCTTTTACTCTTAAAACATATTTTGAATGAAAATAATTGTGGTAGAACAAAATAAAGTGATTTGATAGTTTCGAAGTTTTGATACTAGACAGATCTGGTGCGCTTCGTGTACGTTCGATTAATATCTCTTCAAGTCACAAAACAATATAATTGACTGTTTAATTATTACATTTACATTATTACACTTTGTAAAACAATGGAAAATTTTAGTAACATTAATAAATTTGTTCAATTAATGTGTTCGGAGTGCTCCAAATCCTAAGAACAGTGGTGGTACTTACAGTAGAATTTTAATTCTACTAGACCGTACTTGATTCTTGCGATCCTCGAGGGGGTAATCAGACAATGTGCCCGTATTTTTTTAGTACTTCTGGTTTGAATCAAATATGGCGAACACAGTAGCTTATGGTGCTAAGTACTGGCAGTCATCGAAAAATGTGGGCACAATATAGTCTTACCAATCCCTTGAGGGTCACTATAGCATATACTATACATGTCCATGTTGAAGTCTACTAATCCTACGATCACTACCAAAGATTCATTAAGGTGTATATCTGTATTTGTGGCGAAGACTGCAAATATAGACTATAAACTTCAACGATTCTGGGATTGCTTGGAGTGCTCTTAACATCTTAATCTAACAAATCGAACGTACAAGATTTTTTTCATGAAAAACAGTTTTTTTTCCAACCCTTAAAATGCCTTTTTTCCTGCGAATGTAGTCGTCCAATACGGGTATAGATTTTTTTTTTAATCAATCAGAGAAACAAAAAAGTTTTCATGTGGATGCCACGCGAATACGATATTATTCATTTTGTATAATTTGATGGTTTAGTAATTAAGTTTTTTTTTTTTTTTTTTTTTTAAGAGGAACTCAAGTACTTATGTATTCATTACAATAATCCAAGAACAACTTACTTCAGTGGACCCTCACGATCTACTGCTTCTCATTTCCGACATGATGTCACGCAAGTCCTCAATCTACACAGAAAAACGGAAACGTTCATAAATAGCAAGTTCAAGAAAAAAAGCCATGTAAGCACATCAACCGCAGTGTGTAAATAAATATACGTACCTTTACAACCAATTTTCCCAGCAAGTCCTGCAGCTCACCAATAGACCGCGCTGTTTTGTAATCAGACGGGTGCTCACGTCCTCTAGTGTCTTCTTTTTTGAAGCACCGAGACCTCTGCCCCGCTCGAGCATCACCGATAACGATCTGCCTGCTCCTCTTCGCCCTGTCAGCGTCCACGCACCCATCCAACGACTCCTTCTCGTCATTGATTGACTGCCTTGATGGCTGTACCACCGCAGCAGCTAATACTTTTGGCGATTTTACGCCGCCAGTGTCTCTCACGGGTGCCACAGGTCTTTTTGACCTTCTGCTGGCCGACACTTTCGTTTTCGCTTTGGGCCGCTGGTGCTGATTTTTCTTCGGACCACTGGCCTGCTTTCTCTTAGTGTTTTTTCCATTCTTGGATGATCTACCCATCGATTCCGACTGCTCAGCTTTCATCTTAGGCTTTTTTTTCAATGCCGGCGCCGCTCGACTAACCTTACTTCCTTCGCCGCCGGAAATGCGGGTGCCTGTCTTCAAGCCTCTGTCGACTTCAGCGCCATTTGTCGATGATCCAATAGCGCTGTACTTATAATTTTAATTAGCGATAGGTATACGTATGCACGTGTATAAATATATCAACTGGAAGATTCAACTACATGACTGACCTCTGAGCACTGGCTTCACCGTTCTTTGCCGGCCGGCTTGGTTTCTCAATTCCCGGCTCGTCATGGGCCTCGTCGTCGTCGTAAAAGAGCTCGTCGTAAGCGCACCGATCAAGCCCTGATTCTCTGTAGTCACTGGGGTTGCCGACTCTCTTGCTTCTGGTGTCTCTCTGCATCGTGGCTTTCGAAGTCCTCAAATTTCGTAGATTTAAGGATAACGAAGGATGAATCTCTTCGGGAGTGTGGATGCGTTTGAGCGGCTTACCTGTCTCTGCGCTTCGCGAGGTCCTTCACCTCTGGGTAGATGTCCTCGAGGTTGTTTCGTCTGTTTGTGATTTCGTCGTTGAGCGAGCCCCCCGGGACGTCGAGGTCGAGCTCTGCATCATCGTTGTCGAAGCCGTTCGAGTACTCTGCCTCGCTCTCGGCGGCTGGTATCGATTCCTCTGGCGCGAATCTTTCGAACGTCTGTCGGGAAGTACGGCGCCGATTCGGTGTCTTTTGCCCAAATGTTGTAATTACATCGTGAAAATAAAAATGAAATCATGCACAACAGAGGATTCTTTGGAATTAACTACTTTTGTTAATTCACAGACTGTCGGACAAACTGATTGAATTAAGGGAGATTAGGCTATCAGACACGAATGTGTATAAGATTTAATAAGTGCTAAAACTAAAGTCTACAGAACAGAGCTCGAGTCTGTTAGCGTCCATGAACTTGAAAGCTTTTGGCAAAAAGGGTGATGGATCTGGCTGACCCGAGAAAAACAATGTCTTACCGATCGGACAGGTGTTGATAATATATCATCAGGTAACGAGGAAACTTTTCTTGCGAGTGAATCGGAAATTCGTTTGACTCGCACGTGCGCCTTACCGGACTCGCTCGAATCGCCCGATGGATCTTGCAGGATTTCCGGCCCGGGAAGATGCGCCAGTGACCTCCAAGAGCCTCTATCCTTCGGTCCGGAGCTTGCAAGATTGCTGTCTTGAGGAATAACGTCATTTTAGTTTACTTTGAGTATACTCTCTAGCTTACACTCGAATCACTCGCGATCGGTTTTGTACAAAATTTTGTGAATCACTGCGCAAAATCCAAGTGAAACTCTCGCGGATTTTTCTTGGGAAAAACAACTTTTTTAATATTCACCATACATTTGCAACTTATCACGATTGCGTGACGAAACAGCACTTAAGTCAAAGTTGAGGTTACCAGCAGAATCGATTGCAAGATAACCTCAACAACCACCAACGCACAACTTTTCCCAACCCTAGCATCAAACCAACCGTTCGTTACGAACGTCGTAATCACTCTCCCAAAATTACCATAGCGAACCGAAACACCGCGATTGGTACGATTCAGTGGGTATTCCTCCAGCTCTGCCTCCTTGTCCCCAGTCGGATCGGCAAACAGATCGCCGATAGTCCGGCGATTTCTCTCAACCATGTCCTTGAGATCGACGGGCCAGGCTTTCGGGGTCGCAGCTTCGACGACGACTAGTACTGCCGTTGCAGCTATCAGCCAGGCGATAGCGAGCGAGAGTCGCAGTCGTCCGCGTCTCGGCATAACACAGCCGCCTGCTGCTCCGGCAGACGCGACATTCGTCGTCGCTTTTCTTTATTTTTCGCTCGCCCGCCTGGACACAGTGCCAGACATTGAACGAATTGTTTTTTTTTTCGCCTGACACTATAACTACGTATATGCAGTATATACACTAGCTGGGGACTCACACGGATACTGGTTTACTACTCGATTAGAGTGATTTGAAGTTGGACGATTATTTCGCCGATCGCAACGATTTTTCTCTGTGGGGTTTTTGGTTAAAAATATTTAATAAAATAGTGCTTTACAGTACAAGCAACCAATAATAGTTGTAAGTTAATTTTACTTTTAGTAACGAAATTGTTGTAAGATTGTAATAAAATTTGAGTACCGATCGTATTTAAGTTTACATAAAAGAAACCAGATTCAGATAAGGTACCGATAAGGTACTGTAACTTGTAAAGTTAGTTGTTAATGAAATAAATTTTTTCTTCGATATCAAACTGATCGAGCTAAAAATTAAAACTCTTCTTTTTCTTTTGAAATTAACAAAATAAAGCTCACGAGCTAAATTTAAGACAAATGTACAATACGCGTTTATTTGATAAAATGTGCTGACATGAACCGTTTTTCTGTCAAGTACTTAAGATCGTGTCAAATACATATAGTCTTCAGTGTAATCATTCATTTACGTAGGTAAAGTTTAAATAATTTGTTTTACTTTGATTTTTTTGTGTTTTCTTATCACACGTACTCTCAACGCATTGCCAATATTGTGACAGTGATCGTATACCCTGTGATTTAAAAGTTGTCAAAAAAATTTTTTGTAATGTTTATTGCAAAGACAAATTAGTTCAATTACCTCTGACTTTTCATACCACTTCATCATATAGATAAAAAATAATGTAGCCACTTTAAAATTAATTAAATTACATTTTTGTTCCAAAATGACAAAAAAAGTAAAAATAAAATTAATAAAAAGCACTTTTGATAACTAAGTAGGTGAATTAAAACGGTAGAAATTACTATAATTTCAACAGTAAATGAAAAAAACCTATTAAATACTTGTTGTTCTAAAAAGACGTACTTAGTTTCAACTGATCGATAGAGGTACCCCAAGAAATAATGATTTAATAAGAATTTAGTTTCTATGATTCACATGGATTCAAATATGATGTATTAATTAACTAATAACACAATCTTTCAATATTACTACACTGCTTTTGAAAGCGAAAAATGTACATACGTTGTATATGTTATTTGCGTAAGCTATTGTGCGTAAATAGTACGTAAAACCATCATAAATGAAAAAATACTTTTAATGGTGCTGCAGTAAAATTGAAGGTTCATTAATCCGAAAGTTCCGACTGATAACCTCAATGGTTTCTGAGCTCTCAGCAATAAAAAACTTAGTTTTTTGAGATTCTTCAAGCTTTTGTCATCTATTTTTTCGTACAGTTTTAAATCAGACTGCATAATTGCCTCGGCGATGTCGACACTAATTTTGCTGATAAACTCGCCCACGAAACAAATAGAGAACATCATGAAGACCGATACGACGACGATGCATATTAATTTATTAGCTACAAACGCATCTTTGGTCTTGAAAATTGTATCATACTATTAAATTAAATTCTTTTAACTGTTATACAGCTATAATAAAATTCACTTACCGTCAATAGCGTAAAGCTAGAGAGACAAATTATAAAGTACAATAGGCAATGCTGCAAGAATAAGGCATTTGATAGTATGTTACAGGCTATGTTGCCGTACTTCAGGATCAATACATGTCGTTTTATGATCAACATCAGGATCTCATTGGTATCCTTTAATGTATCTCTTGTCAATAATTTGATGAGTTGCAGTTCCTTACAAATCTGGCAGATGAAAGTTATGAAAAAAATGTCACTCGCAGCCATGCTACAAACCGATACATTGAAAATTAAAAATTCAATAGAGTACACAATCTCATACCTGAAAAGAACAATTCGAATGATGATTACTGTCAAACTAGAACAAATCATTTGTATGAAGTTCAAGTAATTAATTTTTACCAAGGACTCAGCAGGGAATTTAATTTGAAAACCAATTTGATTGGAAGTATTTTGTCCGATGAAAAAAAAGGAGTAAACACGTAAGATAAAGAAATAAGAATGTAACTGTTTACCAAATATTTCACAGATCTATCTCGACAAGTTTGCCAAAATTTGACTATTTTCATTTCTTTTATGCTGTTTTCATAGAGATGCTCCAGCTTGATCGTTTCTATGAACAATTCATGAATTTCTTTTCTTGAAAAAAAAAAAAAAGGATCAACGCATGTCAAAATAAAATTTTTGTACATGTCAGGCACGACTGCAATTTTTTTACCAGAGCAATAAATGTGTTAATTTGTTTATTAATTTTTCTTCCTTTCTCGAACACCATCAGCACCAAGTGGATTTTATAAGCTCTTTCTACTCAGTTTATGTGGAGTGTCTAAGCCTGTGTGTGATGCAAAAAGCATGAAGGCAACAGTACCAATAATGGAATAATAGTCATCGGGATTTTTTGTGTGTGTTGTATAAAAAGTTTGCAAACTTACGTGCTATAGGTTTTCCTTGGTATACTATAAGTTTACAAATGTAATTTTTATTTTTTAATGTAATTTTTATGTAGTAAAAATATTTCATTTGTTTTTTTACTGTTTGAGCCCACTCCGGATTCTTTCAGGTCTTCCAACATTCATACTCATTAATATTGACATAAAAGTCAACAAATATACACATATATTTAAGTACTTATTGATTATTGAAATATATATTCATCTGTGTGTGTATGAACAATTTGTAAATAATAACAGCAGACTACCTGTAAAACAAATGAAGATATTTTCTTGTCTTAAGATTCAATAATTATTGAACAATCATAAAATACGCTAATTTGTTTAATAACAATTGAAGCCGACGCTTTTGTTGAGCAAAAACATTTTTTCCAATAATTAGACTATATTAATTTTTAAGCGATTAAAACGATTTTCTTCCAGGTGGCAGAAATTTTCTTATTCACCATTTTTTCGTGCTTTAACTACCAAAATAAAAGAAAATGACTGTGATGTCTGATTAATGAGTTATTTATAATCTGCAGTTATTTATTATGATATTTTTAATGTTATGTAAGATATTTAATGTACGATGATAAACTATCTACATAAAATTTCATAGTAATGTTTTTTTTTTAACTCAAATACAATGGAAGTTATTTGCATATTTTTCAGTTGAAAACTACATTATTAGAGTCACTTTCTTAATAATTGGGTTCTGTTCTGGAATAAAGTCTAGTTTAATTATTAAGACAGATTTCTTACAAAAGACACTTGATGTTGCACAGAATTAAAACGAGAAGCTGGTTTCATAAGGCAGTACAAGTCCTTGCTCACACAGAATTCTCCAAAAAATGAATATTCTAATCTTCTGTGCCATGAAAAACCGTGCCACAAAGCCTTAAGTTCACGTACACGATTTTTCCCTTGTTATTGAGGGTATATAGAACAACAAAAAATTTATTTCAAAGGTGTGCCTTGAAAAAAAATTTAACTTTTTTTTGGGACGCGTAAAGGCAAATTTGGATTGGATTTCCTCATATTCATGCTTCCACTAATTTTGCGAAGCTTAAGAAACACAAATAATCCTAAGCTAATGTAATATAAATATGTAAAAGTTACTTTAACTTGACATTTCTATTTATATTTATTAAACACCGTGTTGTGACAAATGGACATATGCAAGCTGTACTTGCATTTTTCAAGCTTCACACAAGTGCAAGCATACATAGGCACTTACATACGTTGTGTTAAAACATTCACAATCCATATATTTATTTTTTCTAATCTCGTAGGACACGTGACAACACGAAATAGAATTTATTACTGTACACCATCATAATATACACTCAAATCACTGTTCACTTCTGAACTTCTGAACCCTGTTTCCATTTATTCTTATTTTTTATTTTCGACATTCTTACATCCCAATTTTATTTTTTTCAAGTTTTAATATCGTAAAAAAATTTTTTTTAATATTTAAAAATGTTATGTGGATTAGGATTTTTTTAATAGAATCAGAAATTACAGAAAATCAAAATTATTTACAAAATTATACATTATGTAACCAAGTATGGCTGTACTTATTTTGTGTACAAAAATTTGGCGATCGCTTCGATAGTACTTTATTTAAGTTACATTTTTCACTCTGTTTATAGTGTAAGGTATATCTACAGAGCAGTCGTGCCTGAAAATTGAAAAAATTAAAAGAAATGAATTTATATGTTCAGAAAATCGAGTTCCTACCTATAGTTAACTAAAATGAATGCTCTTGTAAGTGGCGAGAGAAAGCCGCACAACTCAATGATGTATCTAAATTTTTACACAACATAAAAAAACAAAAAAAAGAAATAAATTATTTCTGATAGTGAAATATTATTATCGTTTGCATGCCAGTTTTAAATTGTAAATCCAGTATAATAACGCTATGTTGAATACATCTTCATGTACTATAACTTACTCCAACACATTATTAGAAGTGGCAACAGTTAAAACTCCTATAACTTGTAAGGTGCAAAAAAATATAAGAGTAATCAATGAATAGTGAATACGAAACCAACTAAAGTTTGACTTTTTCTCGTTCTTAATTGGCCACATGCCGGAAACTTTCAAAATCACTGCATTTGCCTCGAACAAATCTTGAACACCCATTTTTAGAATATATGAGAGCTCTTTATACTACGTAATAATTAATTTCGTTCAGCTTTTTTTAAACTATAAAAAATATTGTAATCAATTATAATTTTTATTTCTAACTATGAATGTCGCCTTTTAAAAGTTCCATTGCGATGTTATTGACAAACTTCGACTGAGGGTGTAACAACGCTTAATATCACGTTTCTACCCTCGCGCTAGTTTCCTTGAATTTTAAAGACTTTATCGAGTACATTTTTCATGACAGTATTGCTAATGGTTTTATAAATAGTTGCTGTACGCTATCGTATCGTCTACTTCTTTGATATTCATACAACAGTCAAGCAAAGAGACAAATAGATCTCGTACACACCACTAAATTTCTTATTGGTGAAGCCTTGATACTGATTCAGTTATACATGAACGTAACAACGCCTATATATATATATCTGTATATAATTAATGGAATATACGTACTTACCTCTTATAGTTGCCTGTATTGCAAAGATATTCCAGTTAGAGTCGTATTTAAAATTGTAAGTACTTTCTGAGAAAAATGACGCTCATATGGTACATACATAAACATCCCTAGTTAAAACTAAAACGTATTCGATAGCATTTTTAATGGTGGTAGGCTTTTGATTTATTTAGGATGATTGCTAGCTACGATAAAGGCAGTGTATGTTATAAAAAGCCATCAGTGTCTGATAAGCGAGAAAATGTTGTTTTCATATTTTTTGTAAAGTACAATAATGTATACTTCAATCTATAATTTTGAAAAGTGCCATAAAAATAATGCCATATTTAAACAATTAATTAGGAAAAAAATAGACTTCTAAAACAACAATAGTGGGCTTTATAAGTTCATCAAATATTTGAAATATTGGTAGGGTCAAATTTTGACATTTTTTAAGTAGCATTGGTATACAGTAATTTTTTTAAATACTTGTACACAGTATTCATTATTATATTTATACTTGAGATCATTGCTATACCGTAAGGAAATCCAATCTAAACTCATAAAATTTCGCAACTTTTTACTTCAATAAATACTTATAAAACCAAATACTTTGAAAAGTCTGTAACTGTGTATCATAATTATTTAATTAGTCTATTAAGTGCAAGATGAATGTGAAAGGTGTGGATTAAAGTTTCAAAAGTTTTTCTGCAGAATGTATGTGATTTTTTTTTTTTTTTTAGCTTTGGTTAAAGTGTCTTTGACTACTTATGTAAAGACAACTATAGTGTAGCTTTAATGGGCATTTCTTGGCTTTGTATAATATCAGTTCATCGCAGTCTCTCTTTGAGGCTTTTAATTCAAATATTTATTTAATTACAGTATTCAATACCATACTTGAGTGACATTTGTTGGATCTTGAAAAAACTAAGGTGTGGGTCTTGGAACCCTCAGCAGAAATGAAACTTAAAAACTGTCTGTTATCGCCGTGAAAGTGCTTAATCCAAGTACTTAATGAGCAGAAAATTGTATTTAGTTTTTTTCTTTAACATAACTTTAAAATTATTAAAAATATGCAAATTCTCTGACAAAAAAGATGGACCAAAAGTAACAACAACGAATAAAAAGGTGGCAGTTGATATAAAAATAACTTCGACTCCGGATTAAAAAGACTACGAATTATAAAAATTTTTGTGTGCTTAGAAAATAATAAAAAACGAAATATTTTTATAAAATCGATTAGCAAATAATTTTATACTTATTAATATTCACCATCAATTTTCAACATTATTTCCAAAATAAGTTGTTTACATATTATTTTAACAAGATATTTCACATTTGCCAGGCGTCCTGTGACCGCTTAGTTTTTTAGTACCAACTACTATGTAACATTTTTTAAAAACTAATTTAAAGTCAAGGCTACGAAGATTGTTTGTAATTTATCTTTAATTTTTCATGTTCAATCATTACTGGGCATCTTTCCCTTATGTAGAATTCAAACTTAGCAAGAACTTCGATCCGATTTAAATTTAAATGTATGCACTTATTATCAAGTGTTAGAGGTATGTAATGGTACTTTTTACATATTGAGCCAATGAAGAATATAAAGATACACATCCCAACTACCCTTAGTAGGCAGTTAAATAATAGTAATAGTAGCAATACTAATAGTATAAGTAAATAATAATAGTATTAATATTAATATTAATAATAATAATAATAATAATAATAATAATAATAATAATAATACTAACAATAATAATCGTAATAGTCGTATTAATAATGATAAATTTTAATGTACACTAGTTTACTCACCTTGCTTAGAAATTCTATTACTGAAAATCTGAACAATTAATGTGTTGATCATTCCTTGTGTAGTCAGAATATTTATTTCGCAAGATGTGATGGTAATGTTTTATTTTATTATATTTGTATATCCCACAACAAAACATTCAAAGGGCAAATTGTTACATTTGTAAATAAACTAAGAAGTGCATTACAACAAATTATAATAGCAAACCAAGAAAAAATCAAGTATTAAGAAAATGATGTTTTACAAATTCAATCTAGTATAAAAAAATTAAATCATTGAAGAGTATGAAGATTTAGGCTTACGACATGCAGTTAAGGAGTAATAATAAAAGAACAACAACAAATAGCTTGACAAAGGAATTTAGTACATTGAAAATTAATTTTATTAACTTAAACAAAAATTAAAATGAATGTATTCAATGTAAAAAATTTATAAATAAAAATCTTGTTACATTTATGTCTCTCTGCGCAACAAATCCAACGCACTTACGTAAGAAATATTTACGTCGATTACAATTCATGTATTATGATTAAGTATATTTTGTATTGCCTCAGTAAATTGTTACTATTAATATGGTAACAAAATAAAAATTTGTTAAATAATAAAGTAAAACCATTAACAATATACTTTTTGATATAGTCGTTCCAAAATTACATTTACTGATCCGACTTTACAAACTTATAATTTAGATAAAGAGAGAACTATTCAAATTTTTATACACTCAATACTTCGACGTTATACTTACTAATGTTCCCTAAGAGAAACTGATAGGTTTCTGAAATAACATGCCAACATAAAAATTCACAAAATGTCATAATACTTTTTTACATAATAAAAATTACATGTTATAAAAATAAGTCAAGTCAGTATTTAAAATTATCTCAATTGTCCTTTTAATAACGTCTTGTGAACTTTTGCTCCGACTGACTCTTCTAGACACTCTATTTTACTTTTTTTTTTATACAAAAGTATAAATTGTATTTAACATTATGCATAAAATTCTTACTATTAACACAATTTTAAGTATGTACGATGTTATTTTTTACGAAATAATTTTTTACATTTAATTGAAAGTTCTAATTACTAGTTGTAAGTACATTTATGTAAAAGTTAGAAGTGATTCTGTTTCATATTAATATTTGAATTAGATATTATTTTTTCCATTAACTGTGTGCTTCAGCTCAATTTGAGCATAGTTATTTTTGTAAAATAAAATTCATTTACATTGACTTTTAAATATCGTTCATTTTTTTTATTATTACAAGAGACTATCCACAATCAGGGTTTACTTACTTTTTCTGGAGAAAACCTACCATTATAAAAATTCGGACAGCATGTGCAACCTCCAACTAATTTCATCCAGTGCATATCTTACAATAATAATTTTTGCTAATACCGTAAAATTGCGAACAATTAGCTATTTTAACATGGACCACTACATATGGTTTACAAAAAATATTGTATAAACTTTAATATCAACCTGTACCGAAATGCAAATACTGAGAAATCAAATTAATACATTATCACTGTGCTTGTGCAAGTAGAGGATAATTAAATGCAAAAGTATAAAAACTTCTTGCACACACCAATTGACGCCTTTGGTTTTTTACCAAGTACCTTAAAGTAACTATAAAGGTTTGAAAAAGAGTTCAATTGTGTTTTTGAAGCGAATTTAAGACTTAATTCGGTGATTATGCTGTACGACTGAGTAATCTGAATCGCCGTGAACTTATTTAAAAAGTAAAATAAAGAGTAACAAGAAGGAACATCGTATGTTCGTGTGGGTGACGAGGACAGCCACGCCATAGAGCAGGAACCCCTCCTGGTTAAGGACACTTGAATGTAATGGACGTGCGCTCGTGGCTCGAGTGGTACGAGGTGGAGTCACTGCAATGCCATGTAACCATAGTGTAGTGTATTGTACAGCGTATAGTGTACAGAGATACTGTATATTGGGTATTAAGTAATCGAAGATATCTACTGGTGTTGAGTTATTAACTCTTCCCATAGAACGGGAGAACTCCTGCGTGAATCCCCCTTTTTAGGAGAAGAATCCAAAAGAGAGCGACAATTGTCAATGCTGCTATATTATCTATTATATTTTCAGGTGTAGAAGCATTATTACAAAACGGCCATAAGCTCACATCTCTTCCAACGTCCTCCTAACCGTGGGTGCTCTTAATTTCAGATCTCTCCCCGAATAAACGGTTTGGGCGCGCAATCAAGATTGAAGCTTACAGAGATTGAATCTCTTGGAGCGACCCCATGTACCTTTCCCGTGTAGGTAAAGCAAAGTCCTTACTATTAAATTGTGACGGACAATGGAGGACTGAAGAGAGGCAACTGGAGAAGAGAAAGGGAAGGCAAGAAAAAGTCTAGCAGCAAGAACCACGAGACCTGAAGCTTATGTAGGCTAGCCAGAAAGGAACTCTCGACATTGCTATAAGGCACTGCCCTCCGGCTCGGGACTCTCTGATAGTCAAAGCTATAACCACCAGGATGTGGAAAATGTGTCCACCAATGACCCTCAATCGCAACAGACCCTGACCCAAACCCAAAGCCAAGTCCAACGTGCACTGCATTGACTACGAGAGGCTACATACGAATGCTAAGCAATTTTTTTGGCCATTTTTCAACCCTCAGAGGAGGGATTAGAAGAGAAGAATTCCTGGTAATTTCAGCTGACCACAGAAACGAATGAATCAGGTAGAGCGCATCTGGAGGAGTCACCAGGACTACTCACAAGACATAAGTGAGCTAGTGCCCCATCGGTCCTTCCAAGCAAAACGCAACAAACAGACCTGGAGACTCAACCAGACAACCTGGATGATGGACTAGGACAGAGAATAAGGAAAACGGAAAACAAGATTTTAATGATCCCCGTAGAAAGGGGGAGCTCCCGCACAAATTTTTGTTTTTCAGGAGCGGAAATCCAGATGGACGAGGGACCAAGGTGACCTACGAAAACGATCATCGCATCTACTTTACCGGCACCTCCCCCCCTCCCTTTCATTTTTCAAATATAGAAGAAATGTGATAACATAAGCTAGTAAACCTCAAGAATAGCGTTGTGGAAATAAATGGACACAAGTCAAAGAAATATAAGTCTATTACTCTTGTACAAGATGTGGATTTTCTGAAAAATCAGTGCTGACAAATTTAACCTAGCTCTTAACAACAAAAAAAATTAAAACAATATGGGTCGAGCCCGTAACAGAGATTCTGGATGAAGAACCGATATGGACTTATTTCTCAATGATTACAGGATGGTTATCTAAAATATTAGGTAACGCTTACAATCCTATAGTAGGAAAAATCTTGTCATCTAATGCATATGTATTTCAATCATTATCAATTGTTCAATCGGAGGAATACAATCCAACACCTTTTATTTACTTAAAGTAAATTTTATGCTAGTGTCTAAATATCAACTAGATGTTCTGACACTGCCTAACTAGTTAAATATTTTTTATATAAGAAAAAGAAAAAAAAAACTGTTAGAAAGAACCGCAATTATTAAGATGTTTTTAGGTAAGAAATCAGTCGTTTCCGACGATATTCTTACTCCTCTTGTTGGAAATGTGCTTGAATAAGTGGTGAATTTTCCCTTTGGTTGATTGTTAAAGTTTAGACGTCGCAGACTCATCCCTTTTTAAATGCATTAAAGAAAATTCAGTCGTGGAAAAATTATTATCGATATCTTTGATTGTGGGACGCCCAGTTACGGAAGCTTTTTGAAAGTCTTACGTTAACCAACCTAAAGCCATTTTAGTTGCTGCGTCAAAAAAAAACCCTTGCTGGAAATAAGGTACCAGAGGAGATTATAAAAATTAGGTGGTTCGATCTCTTTCCTCTTCAGTGAAATTATCGTCGATATCTTTCAGTGCGTGCATGTCAGTGCAACATACCGCTGCACCGCTGAAGTCCTTGTTGACGTTGTTGTCAATGTTTTGTTTGCTCTGCTGTGAGTACGCGTGTGAGGAGCGTATCACCTTTTTTTGTAACCACGAGTTAAGTGAGTGCGAGCCTAGTCGGAGACGATAGGCACTACTGCCATGAAGACGAGCCGGGGCCAATGCTAACACGGCGAGAGATGGCTTCGAGAACTTGATAAGATCCGGCTAAGCTGGGTCACGAACGACGCTAGTAGAGACGTCTACTGGCTTGTCCGTGGGCGCTCCTCAGCCCCTTCACTTGAAAATGGGGTGATAACTCTTAATTGTAAGTACCCCGTTTACTTTGTAAAAAACAGCGGCCCTCAAATGATCTCATGTGCGTCTGCCCGTGCTTGTTGAAAATTCGTACTTGTTCAATTTGTATTCTTATGATTCAATAAATGTTCGTTTCATCCAAAGCACTATGAATCTTCAATTATTAATGCATGTAATAATAATATGTGTGTGTGTCGTTCAACTTAATAGTCCCATGGCCCCGATACTATGCATGTCATTTGGTATTTAACTGCTCCACGTACACATAGCTGCTCTAAGTGGCCTTGAGGGGTAAGCCAGCAGAGCATGAGACGCTCAGGCCTGACTACAGTGACATAGGTAGGATTTGCAGGTCGTTCGATCTGCATAGTAAAAGAGAAGTGCCGTCGAGGGTTCCCGGGCCTGATAAGCCTGGTTGAAAATACCAATAGCAAGACAAATATTTCTTTCCACACAATATTTTCAATTTTTACATTATTTTCAGATTCTATTTGAACTGATATGTTATTTGGATGTTAATATCGGGACAAAGCTACGTACAACTGACCATGGGAAATCAATGGTTTTTTCTAAATATAAGCCAATTTTATCGAAACTTTGACCTTGTGGTTTATTTATGGTTATTAAAAAATGTCAAGACTAAAGGAAATTTTCTATATAAAGTAAATGGTAGAGAAGACGTATTTTTTGCATTTAAAGTTATTCTAGGAATAAAAACTTTATTTTCAATTTTTCTCCAGTAATGAGTTCTACTTCAATATTATATTTATATAACATTGGAATGTTTAGATGCACTCCATTAAATAAACCATCAGTTACACTTAAATTTCTTATTAACATTACTGCTGTACCTACTTTTAAGTTTAACTCATGAGGTGGGACTTTCTCTGATACTATTTACAATTTCTACGGGGAAGTTTGTATCAATATTATCATCAGTCTTATCTACCCCTTAGTGGCACTATGAATACTGTGATAAACATTTGCTTCTCCTGACATCTGATGTAATATCTTATTACTTCAAGGATAAATGTATTTATTGTGTGATGTTGAAGTTACTGTAATTACCGACGAATTAGTAAAACTACCTACAATTTTTGAACAAACACTTTTGGTTTTCCATTTTATTGGAATAATTTTATAAAAAAAATTGTTAACTGTCATGTACAATATGCATGTTGCATTCGATGTGGTCACACCATCCAAGCCACTAAGCGATAAGGGAGTGAGTAATCCCGAGAGCTGGAGTAGAAGGAAGGCCCTGAGGAGCGTCGCTTTCGATCGAGCCTCAAATTTGAGCGGTCGTGAGCTTAGACTTGGGCTACTTATTTCCTCGGTTGAGTTAATAAAGGTCTTGAGAAAAATTCCCCGTGTTCCTTTTATTTCGTATGCACCCCAAAACTATTATAATCCGGGCAACATTCTTTATTTTTAGTCAAAGATGTTATAGAGGCTGTTCTTAAATCGGATGCAATAGTTTTTGCCTCTTGTATTCTTGATAAATGTAGTCAAACTGTGAGTAGAGACATGAAATTTTACGACCCACAAGAGTTTGGGGATAAATTAGTGAGAATTTATTTGACGCATTTTGAACTTGCCCATGGGATTCCTTCTATTTATGAAGATGAAAGAAATGGTAAAGGAGCAAAATCACGTTATGACAAAGCTAAAAAAAGCTAACACTAAATTTGGCACAAAATCGCTCAATTAAATCATCACTTGCAGATGTTCTTACTTAATAATTTAATTAATTATCTAAGTGTCTTGTGAATAATGAGAAATCTTTTAATAGCTTCTTGGAATTTGTTAGCAAACAAAAGTTGTCAGCCACTTAAGCTGTAATAGCATTAAATTTTATAATACATAAATGTTATAAGAATTGTTTATGAGTAGATGTAGATTGACGAATTACTTTGTGCAACTAGTATTATTTTAACAAACCCTATGTATCCAAGAAATAATACGGGTTTTACAATAAAATTTTTTTAGTAATACACATTAACAATAAAAATGTTTTGTTAAAAAAAAAACTATAGCATACATTTTGTATTAAAGTTATTGCAAAATATAAATTGCAATAGTTACTTCAGTTTGTTCAATTTCATAGTATTATCTCAATTTATTATTGTTATTAATACAACTACTACGGATATTATTAAAGTCCAACTACTTGCTGAGTATTTAATTTCTTCATAGATGAAGATAATCTTTTAAATCCCTGATAAGTTAGTGGATTAGTAGTATGGGTGAAGTGACTCGTACTATGACAAATATCTTAGCCGGCCATTTAGATATGTATCTTTTTTAAATACTTCTTTAGCATTACTTATTTTCACTTTATCCCATATTTTCAATTTCAATTTCTTTTTTTATTTTTGTTGATCTAGATGTGCATTTTTTAAAAATCTTATTTTTATTAGCTAATGACACAACCTTAAGTTATATGGCTATTGTTCGATATTTTTTATTACTATAGGCCGTCCGAATTTTGGATAGAATATTAATCAAATAGCTGCAACGCAAGCTAATTTTTTTCCACATATCATGAGTACTAGATAAACTAGGCCGATACAAGCACACGGCGAATCCAGCACACATCCCCGGTCCCCCTCCCTGCCCACGTACGTGAGCGTGCGCAGACAGCCACGACTCTACACAAAGCGCTAGGGGTTGTGCCTGATGGCAGTCAGCAATCTCCCTACTAATCTCTGCACGTACTGAAAATTCCAACTTAAATGCACCATAAAAAATGGTATACTAAAATTTTTTGGAATATTTTTTTTTTTTAAATCTTACATAATCTCTTACGGAATATTTAAAAAAATTTTATGAGCTAAAACTGCAGAAGAATATTTTTAAAACGAATAAAAACGGTATGCTGGTATTACCGTGGTTGTGTACCTATTACCGTGTACGTATTACCGCGGATGTATCGGGTTATGTTTACGTACGCTCTCCGCGGAAATACGTACACAATCAGTTAATGAGCGCTTTGTACCAAATACCGTGGAAAATAATTATTTACTCAAAATATACACAAATATTTCTGTTTGAATTGCATCTACATCAACGTCATTTTAGATTATTAAAATTGAAAAATTATTTTATATGAAACATTTCTTATTTTGAGCAAGTAATCATCAGTTTTTCAATTTCCACGGTAATAGGGCAGAGCACGGAGATAGGTACACTTACCCCTACGCTTAGTTTATTGGGTACCAATTTTTTGTAGTCGGTCGGTCAGTCGGTCCCATATCGTGAGAAAGTACATTTTTATTCACTCTGTATATATATATAGGGGAGTCAGACGGTCTGACTCAGACCGACCAGCCAACCAACCGATCACAAAAAAAATACCCAAAACGACGTCTAATTTTCGTCCTGTTCTGAGCACATCCCAAATGATGCCATAGTGTAATCAATATAGATATACAAGACAGGGTATATCATATATACATGTTTACTTTTGGAATAACATAAAATACCTTGATATACTTTTTGTTTTGTTAAAAGAACAAGAACATACACTTCTAAACGTAGAATATAAAGAAACCTCATGGAGTCTTATTCAAAAAGAATTGCTGCGAGGTCAACACAAAATTTAAAATTATATACTTACATGATTTAATAATTGATAATGTGGTTTTTAGTATCCTCAACAAAATCCATTTTGAAAATTTTATCTAGCCATACTGCGATATTAAAACAGCCAAATGAATTTTAAAATTAGTAATCGTTTTGTGATGTCATATTTAATGTAAGATAAAAATGGTTGAGCGTGGTTAAAGTTTCCGTAACTTATCAAATTCTAAATTTTGAGAAATTTTTATTTAAAAAATGTAAGTCACTTAGGTTGCAAAATTGAAAATTTAAATGGCAAGTTTTTCACTTTTATGCCATATATCTTCGTGGAAAATAGATTTCAGATAACTTAGCCAGTTCTTATCTATAGATAATTAAATAACGAAAAAATTATCTACAGTTATTTTTGCAATACGATGCCCCAAAAAAAGTTATAAGCGAAATTCGAAGAAAAAAAATTGATTTTTACAATTTTTTTAATAACAAAAAATGGCTAGTAGTATGGTAAAATTAGCTAATAATCATATCGATATCCTGAAAATTTAGACTAGCTCAACAAAAATAGAGTAGTAGTTTCAATGCATGGTAACAAATTGACACAGAATTTAACAAGTAGAAATGTCAGTAACATTCCCCAAAAATGGCCCAAACACGTTTTTCGCATCTAGAAGAAATCGTTGTTATTCTAACATAACATACAAAATTCTCCTTTCAAAATTTGCAATAAACCTTTTCAGTTTTTCTGTTTGAATATATTTTCAAATGTAACAATATGTTTCCTACATTATTCCACCTATTATTATATTATTTTACTATTATCGTATGTAATTACAAAATATTTCAAGTATCACAAAAATTGACAAGAATAAGATGCTAGGCTTTAGTATTTATTTAATTGATTTATAAATACGTAACTTTTTCCCACTCCTAGTCAAATAATAAAATTTTCCTTACACAAGACTACAATGCAGAGCATGATAAAAACTAACTAGTCATTACTGAAAGGATGCAATAATAAGCTTCGTTTAAAATCACTTAATTAACTTAATAATATTGTAACTGATAATACAAATTATAAAAGTCAACGAATTTTGTTTATTTATTTTGTACACAAAATATGATAGTGTGTATAAAATGCTTAGATATAAAAATAATATAATCATGACGCTATTTTTCTTGTTAAAAGTTTAAGAATGATGTAATAAATAATCTGTTATTATTGAACTTTACCGAAACGAAATTTACTGTTTCTCATCTTTTGTATCTTCTTTCTTAAATCTAGCTGCTCGTCCTCCTTGCCAATCTTTGGCATTGTTGAATACAACACCAAGTGCACTTAGTATTAATTTTTCATCAATTCTTTTGTCTTTGGGCAAATTTGTGTTGTAAATTTCAAGGAGTGAATCTACAAAAACATTGTAAATTTAATGCTCAGTCGCATGGAAATGATTATTGATAACACAACACTTTACCTTCAAGTACAGAGTATAATTTAGTTTCCTTGAAAACCAATTTTCCAGGCTTAAGTCTTTGTGGAGTGTAGTCTTTAAGAATATCTTTTGAAATTAATTTTTTTACAACTTTAGTTAAATTTTCGCTTAACTCGATACTAAAATTAATTGTTGAATAAAGACATTTTTTCTAAAATGGAAATATCATGGTAAATATATTAATTATCATAGTACATTACGCACCAAGTAAGCGAGGTTTAAAATGTCCCGAATTTTACATGAATAAATGGTCAATGTGAAATGTAGAGCATTTCTTAACCTCCGAACGTGGTGCGTCTACAATTTTACGTCTCCCAGTACTCGGTTAGAAAAAAATTCCGCTTTCACTCATGGAGCACCAGTCACGTAAAATTATAAATAACTTTATCATGGAAAAATTCTGCTTACTAAATCCACTTTTAACGTGCTGCTATCACTGCCAACTTCTGTCAAGAATAGATCAAACTCTTCTCTAGTCCTTATAGGAAACTCATAATGGTTATACTTATTAATAAAGTGATTTAATGTTACAAGATTTTCTATTGTACAAAATGGATTTTTTTCAGTCGTCAATAATTTTACTTCTCCCACTTTGTTTTCCATCAATTCAATTTCTGATGTCATTTTATCATTTACGCATCGTTTTATTTCTGAAAAATATTTTTTCAAGGCATCTGAAACGTTAGTAACACAAATCAAACATAAATCAATCATTGAATCATTTTAAAAAAATTTGGTTTTATTATGCGGTTAATTAATTCTTACTTTCTAAATCGTTTTTCGTCAAAGGAGCAGTAGATGGCTTGATGTCTGTAAAATCAGTCTGCGTAGAAGTATTTCTGGAAATTTCATGTTTCCTTTGATTAATTTCATCATCATCCGGTTGAATTTCAGACTGAGAATCAAACTGCATTCCTAAAATTATACAGATAACAATTTTTTGATTTGATGACAAGCTTTCTTATTTTTAAAAAATGTTAATGTATAGAATACCGAATATAGAACGAGAATTTGCTGCGTCATTACTTGTATCTTCGTTCATTTGAGAATCTGAAAACAGAAACAATCATAAGAGTAAATAATTAAGTACACAACACACTACTACTCTTTAGTACGTTACAACTGTATTAAGGCATTTAAATAAAGAATAATTTAAATAATTCTAGCAAAAAAAATAACAGGCTGAGATGCCAAGCTTATATAAGTATTTGTGAAAAATTTTACAAGTTCAAAATAGTTGTAATTTAATAATAAAAAAAAAAAAAAAACAGACCATCCACTTGAGATTGCAAGTATATAACATTTTCAGGATGCAAATTTAATTTAACAACTTTTTGTGACTGTGACTCAAGTCCAATATAAACAAACTCTGATGGGTTGTGTTCATCCTCTGAATTTGACTTTTTTGTTCTGATTTTCACATCATATCTTCTATTTAATAAAGTTTTTGTTGATTCTGGCAGCTCTGGATGAAACTTTTTTAAACGCTTCAGCAGCAGATCAACTTTGGAGTGCTGAATCTTACATTCTACAACCCACTGCCTCAGTTCTTCTGCTACAGGAGGTGAAACAATATTTTCCTCTTCATCATAAGCATTGTACTCACAAAAATGTTCATTCCTAATATCACGCACATTACGCTGATCAATGATTGATTCCGTTTGTTCATCCAAAGTGTTGTGCACTTCTACAGAAACTTCTCCAGGGGAAGTTTCATACATACAATCGATGTGTTGTGTACAATTTTCTTCCGATTCCGACAAAACTATTTCTCCGTCCGCATCAAGTCTCGCGCGTTTCACTACTCGATACTTTCTGCCTCTTTGTCTATTTAGTAACAAAGATCGATTTGCTTTATCACACATCATTAAAACAGATGTTAACTGTCCAACTCTGCAGATGTTACGATATTTCATCTAACGATGCACTACACAAGGTAAAGCTGCCGTCACACGATACACGAAGCGCGATAGAGCTCCGCACCACAATTCTACGAGGCTGTTCGATAGGCGCTACAGTTTTACGCAGTCCCATTTAAGGGTGCGTTCCGTAAGCTCCAGCAGTTAGTCTTCAAGTATCTCGGTATCCTAGATGACGTTTAAGTGCAGCACAAGGGGAAAAGTATAACATGTTATCTCTCTCACACTAATAAGTTATCTACAAATTATTTAAATACTTAGATTAAACAGCCAGTGCTTACGGAACGCATCCTAAAACTTATAATGGTACTGTGTCGTCGGATCCATAGACAGATAAGAAAAAAACAAATAAAGACACGGTAGACGGTACACGGCACACGGCACACGGTTGGTGGCCCCTATACACTGCCATAAGAAATACAAAGACTGCTCGTTCCTGTGTACGCCGATAAAGCACAAGTAGAAAGAGACACAACATTGAGAGTGAGTATCTGTCTTTCTCGCACATTAAGGACGATCTCTGGGACCAGAGGTTCTCAATCAAAATTGATATAAGTTGAGAATCTCTTTTTCGTTGCATGAGCAGACGATGCGCAGACACAAAAAACTTGGCGACACTGCAACATCCCAATTAAAACTAGTCTCCCGGGTCCGTAACATATAACTATTTTTCTGTATACTGGCCTATGTTATAACACAGTTATATGGTACGGCCCCCGGCACGTATCAGGCCCACACGGAAGATTGTTGTTACCAGAAAAACAGGTACTATATGTTAGTACAAGTATTTTCGATACTCTGTACAAGAAAAGTGTGTACTGGTACAGGTATATTTGGTACGGTAGTATACTATAAAGTACCTTAGTGAGTATAGATAAACCTTATACTTAGTACGTCAAAATCCGATACGTGGTACGGGTTTTTCCTGTACCAATACAGAAAGTTAGTCGGTCAGTGGGAGCATTCAGAATGTCAGTAGTATATATATACGTAGCTGTGAAAGTTAAAGAGGTTAGGATTTCAGTATATCCACCACAACACAATATAAAGTTCAATACATTGATACGAATCTAACAAGATGTAATGATAAGTGCAGTAGGCACTTGTAGTCACTTTCCTGTTGCGTATAATAATTGGTTTTCACTCGCAAAGAACAATTTACATATTGAGCCAAAATAACAATGACAATCCCATACATGTATGCAAGTAT
>NW_019384289.1:959479-983453 GCF_000648655.2 Copidosoma floridanum | reverse complement strand
ATATGTACTCTGCAGAATGCAGACAGCTGAGAGCTGACTTGCACTCGCAACTGTATACTTAGTCTCCGATTATTTAAAGATTTTGTTCGATAACAAGACACTTTTCTCATGTCATCGAAAACTGCGTCATAATAAATACAAGATAGTATGTTTTTTACACCTTACGGGTTATTTATATAAGTGCAGCAGTAGGTTGTATATCGCGTAAGCTTGCATTTCCTATCTAACCCGTCTTAAAACTACGATTTTGTAAGCATGATTTCTTACAATTTTCATCGTCAGCCTTAATTTTTTTTATACGAATAGAAAGATGGGAATTCAAAGAATATAATTCAATTTTATTGACCTCGGTTGGGTTATTTATAATTTGAACATTGAGGCCACTGGAGCCACCTTAATAAGGGCACTAAGTACTATGGGCACTTAGCACTTAGGAAAGGGATGGAAGGCCTCCCATTACTGGGAAGGGGGTAGGGGGAATTAGGTAATTTTGCTGCGAGGAGGTCGCCTAAACCCTCCTCGAGGAGCATTGTGTGGTGAAAAAGCGCATGTGAAAAATCACAGAGGTACTTGCCCGAAAAAGTCGCACTGGCCGGGAATCGAACCACGGTCTCCCCCGCGTGCCAATCCACGACCTAGCCGACTCTGCTGCAGCTGCCAGCCTCTATGTAATCGTTAAAAAAATGTGCGCAGCACCGCATCAGACGTTACTAAATATTTAAAAATAAGTAAAAATCTTGTGCTACTACTTACTTTAAAACATAAAAGTTAATAATTAAAACATTAAACTTAATAAACGTTGTAACAAATAAATTCTGGAGGGTTTCGGCTATACGTATAGGTCAAACGTAGCTGATTTCAACTTCACGGTTTATTAAAAAAATTATTCACTCAGAGTGAATTATATTTAATGTTCTGCTGAAAATTTCAGGGATTCATCAATTAATAAATAATATATGAAGTCCACAAAATTAGCGAAGTTTAAGTTATTAATTTTTTTTTGTCATGTTACAACTTTAAAGCGATATAGTTATAAAACGGTAACTGTATGTACACTTCACAAATCTGAAGGGACTGCCTGAATCACGCTATTTTTGCTAAACAATATTAAATTTTTACAATATAATTGATAATCGCTTTTTATACACACGTGTAGAGGACAAACTATGAGTACTAGTTCGTAGATTCTGTACATTTTTCAAATCTTATTTATGAATATTGAGCTAGGGTATTCAATTAAAAAATTGAGCCGTGAAAATTTTTTACTTGTACTAAAAAAATACACAATGTTTGATTGAATAACTAAGATCTTGATTTCAAGAGAGACAAGATTACAGTTGTATCTTTGCAGTGTTAAAAGTGTTAAAAGTATTTACAATTTCTTTTTTAGTATAAATATTGCCAACTAATCTTCTTGAAAAAGGATACAAGTAGGTAATTTTTTTTGTACACATATAATTGCAACTACTTATGTATTCCTTACTTCAGATGTGGCTTTGATAAATATATTAAATCATGTTTAATTTCTTAACAAAAGTGCTGGGTGATGTAAGCGTTTTAAAAACTTTTTTCCATTACAAAAGCATCAAAAGACTTAAACGAAAACAACAAGTTGACACTTAAATAACAAACCTTACTTAGTATCCTTAAAATTCGAATTTGGATGTTGGTAAAAGATGTCAGAGCTCGCTGACATGCAATTAAGGCGAAACACAAAAATAAACTTTTCATTATTAATTATAAATATAATTTGTTCCATAACTACAGTGTATGATACAGACAGATATTTTCTCGGTGATAACGTGAAAATTTTTAATACAGCTTTCACTTTCTTGTCAAACATATCGTAATGTGAGTCGATAAAGGAATAATTGTTAGTTGATTTTGTTCTCAAAAAAACATATATTGTAATGCTAAAAGTATCAAAAAATGAGTAAAGTTCAGAATAGTAATTACTCATCTAGTGAGGAAAAATGAAGAAAGTCTCATATCACAAGCATTTGACGTATGAGGTAAAGCCGAGGGTGACAGAAATTTTATCTGAGGCTCTCTTCGTTTCCTTCCGTGGGTTGTAATTATTTGTTGAATTCAAATCGAATAATATATAATACCAACATCAATTTGGAAAATTACTTAAGTTATAGTTTTTTAAAAGTTAGTGATGGTTAACCATT
This sequence comes from Copidosoma floridanum, assembly GCF_000648655.2. The sequence goes on along the minus strand of NW_019384289.1, from coordinate 981,279 downwards.
TTGAAAAATTGTTAAAATTTAAGTAAAAAAGCATACACTTCAGATTTTCAAAGATTGTAAGTTCATGTTAAAAAAATGATTGCTGAATTTGTATATTTAGCGCATAAAAATAACCTTTGAATAGATCAAATAAATTACAGGTAGCGATGATTTTGTACTGCTTGTCATGAAAGAATTTGGGAAATAATTTTGCATACAATATTTTTAATACCGAATTTTTTATTTTTTTATTTATTCGGAATAGCAAAACAAATGCCGCACGCAACTATTGATAAATGCACAAATATTCTACATTTAACAATAAAACATGAGAACTATTTTGTAAATAAAGTGGCATTTTTAATTACGTGAAAAAGTCTCAAAAATTGCGCTTGGTATAACATAGCTCGTGTAAAAATTTCTTCGTCATTCGAATTCTGTGATTTTGTTAATTTACAATTGTGCGAATATATGTGTTTCAAGCATAACGAACTCTTATTATACATACGGATATAAACAAAGATTGCTTACTTTTACAAGCAACAAAATTGGAATAATGTGTGTGTACCGGTGGGAGCGAGGCGAAACTTTTTTTTTTTAGTATGCTGTTTCAAAAGGCCATTTTGAATAATTTTTATTTGAAATAAAAAGCTAAACAGGTAAAGTAAAACTAGTGTGAAATAATTAGTAATAATAAAAAGTCGATTTAAACTATTTTTTGCATGACATGGAAAAAAAAAAAAAAAAACATGAAACAGTTAAAAATTCAACATGAAACAAAGAGTTCGAGAAATTTATCTGTTATGTATTTCTCCAACTCTCTTTTCTTTCCCATAAACTGTACTTTATTCGCACGATTATTTTTTATTGTGTAGCGATCACGCGACTGCTCATATTGAATGGCATCAAAAGGATTTCGTTCGTTTATTTTTTTGCTTTTTTTTATTGTTCATGATGACAAAATAACGACTCTTTATCGGTCAGGCTTCGTTGCAATATGCATAATGCATCGATTGTTTTTTATTTGGCTGAAAAATAAAATAACTTCTCTTTCGAAACAATTACTAACTAGCTTAATACTGAGAGCACCTCTCAGCATAAATTGTAACGTATGAGGATCATGTATCCACGTGAATTTTGAGCGCTTTTTCCCTTCTCGCGTAGGGAACACCAGTCAATGGATTGGAGTAACGCTCTCGTTTGTAATACCAATCGGTCTTATCGTTTTCTTCTTTCGGAATTTCCTTTGAATCCCTAAAAAGTTAATCACATACGTTTTATCAATACTTTAGCTTTGTAAAGTGAAAATGATTTTATGTTTACTTTTAACGTAATTCAAACTAAATTTAAAATTGCATCATCGCACAATAGAGTAATAAAATTCAATTCTCTATTGATAGCAGTAACATAATCAAATCATTTACTTGAATCATAGTAAAACAAATTTTTTTTTACTACGTATAATCGACAGTATTAACGTAAAAATTATACTCATAAATCATACGATCAAAACTTTGAGATTTGTTCGAAAAAGTTGAAAAATTAAAAAAAATGGAGTAAAAGTTGACATGTATACCTGTATATGACGTAAGTCCTAAAATCTACTTCTGGCAGCAAAACTTCTGTTTTCCATTCAAAGTTATCCATTTTCGTCAGCGTAAGTTCTTTTTTTACAACTTGCAAATTAAATTCCAAACATTCCTCAGAGATGCTTGATATCTCTGACACCTGCGAGCAAAAAATTATTTGTGTAACAATGTAAAAAAAAATTACGAGTACAACGAGTTGTACTGTGTACGCATACATACCTGCTTGATCAGATCCTTGCTAAACGTGCTCTTGGGAACACTTATCTCTTGGGGATCATCAAGCTGCATTTTGGAGCGGTTCCATCGTCTCACGTAAACTTGAACATGATTCGACGACTCATGATTGTCACTAGGTGGTAACACTTGGACGCATATGTTGGTTATGAATCTGACTGGCATTTCGGAATCTTTTAGTTCCTCGCTCACTGTGCAGCTCCCATTGACTTCGGCAAAGCGTAACCTTTCGAAAGGCACGTCAACACAGCCGATTTTTCGTAGCTCCGAGTATATCTGGTGCTTTGCTAATCTAATGCAACAATTCATATTTACTCCAGTTTCTAGTAACTTTTGCAGAGCCTGTGAAAGGGAAAAATTTCATCTTAAGCTTTTTTTCAACACAAAAACTTTCCGCGGCTTTTAATTGTTAAAATTACACATGTACCTGCGAGTCACCCATTCTTAAGGCAAAAATCTCTATAGAATTTTCGTTGGGCTGAAGTACTCGTCCCAGAGTAATTGTATATTTTCGATCATCTCGGAATACCGTTACACCAGGTTGAGAACAATATGGGCTGTCAGGTGGGGATACAGTAACTTTGAAATAATTCTTAGGGACCTTTATGTACGGCTCTAATCTTTCTTTTAACTCATATTCGGTCATTTCTTTGTCCTTCGTAACAAGCCACACTAAAATAAAAACATATAATAAAATACTGAGGACTGTTATAATTCATCAATTAATGTATTCTCTACAGTTATATCTTTTGTCAAATTATGTCCTATATCCTACATCATGTAGCCTATATGTTATAACAACTCATGTAATAAAGCCCTAAAATTAACACAAATTAACAAATGTATTTAACCACTGTACCAATGAGCTAGAGCTTAGTTGCAAAATACATGTATACAAGTATAAAGTGTAAAAATGTATGATATACGGAAAAATTATAAATGCTTGATGGTGCGGTTACAACAATAACAATAACAATAACAATAATGATGATGATAATAATAATAATAATAATGATAATGATAATAATAGAAAGTTTTTATATTTTTATTTTGTACAAAAAAATAAGTAATATGATTGAAACATACCACTGAGGTAACAAAAACAAAAAGCACGCGTTTACAAAGATAAGAATAGCAAACTGAGAAAGACAGTGGCTTGAAAAAGGTGTAACGTAAGCATAAGACTCGTATGAGTTATATACTTGAGACTAAGTTAGAAAGAAAACTTACATATTTATCATATGCAACAAATGTAGAGTAGTAACACAGTACGGAACAGGTTTTTAGAGCTCATCAAAATTATGAAATACGATAACTAAATGAATTAACGAATTCATAAATATTGTATAGAATGTCAATGTAATCATTCAATTTAGATTTCTAATTGAAAAAAGTTATAAGAACATGTTATGAAACAAAAAAAATAGGCATACAAGTAAATTGCTCAACAAAGCTCTTTGAATAGTAACATAATATATTCAACAACAAAAAATTTCATCTAAGATTGTATGAATTTTGATGTACCAATACTTACGCTTTTCTTTTTTCAGATACTCAATTTTAAATATGACGTCACACGCCGGAAGTGCACCATTAGTCGTTTTGTTAAATAACGGCTGTTGGGTATCAAAGCTTTTAGTAGAAACGTAAGATTGCGCTTCTTCATCGAGCATGACAGCATTTTCAGTTACGTCTTCGTTCACTATCGTTTTGTCACTATCACTTAAACTACTATCCTCACTATTGCTCGGCTCGCCATAATTGAAATTCCACAAGTTGCCCCTGTCTTTGTCATGAAGTATAAATTGGCTACTCACTGCGTCGATACCCTCGCACGAAGTTGATTTACTTTTGTCTGGTGAAACGTGAATTTTTGAGAGTTCCTCGGAAAGATGATTGTGGTTGGAAGCACTGTCTCGACTCTTTTCTTCTACATAGTAATTTTGAAGTGATGGAATCTTCAGCAAGTTGAGCGTTTCTGTAATTACATGATCAATGTTCAGTAATGAAGGCTGATAAATAAGAAATCAAATGGGCAAAAAAGTTTAATCAAGCAGTACTCACTTTCCGAAACGTTAGATGAATCAATATAAAAAGTGACGGTGTCTATTAGGCGCGAGCTCATATCTAAATAGTCTGAATACTGAAATTTTTTTTCCTTACAAGTATTGTAGAATTCCGTAGCAATCACCTTATATGGATAAGTTCCACTAATGTTTCCTTCAAACTTTTCATCGTCCTTCATTAGTTCATTCGGCAAAATTTCCGGAATCATCAACTGTACAACTTCTGGATCTATGTTAAAGTATTTTTTTAGCTGTTGTTTGTACTCTCGAATAGATTGCTCAGCGTATGCTCTTACGTATTTTGGACCATCGATCAATTCATTTTCTTTAGGATTTACCAAGTAAACCTGTTGGTACATTTCAAACGGATAAGTTACTGCAATTTAAACTAAAATTCGTTTTGAAAACTACTTATGCAAGTAGACATGATTAAAACAAAAAGAAGAAATGATCTCAATTAAAATCTAGATCCTTTTAAAATTGTATTTTGTAAGTTAAAAAGCTCGAGTTACCTTTGTGACGATGGGATCGGACGGATGAGGTTCGAACTCTTCGTTGGGTTGTACTACTTCTAGCATCAGATCCTTGATCGGATACTGGTCCATGTATGTATCGATCCGCATGTCAGAATGCAGCACTCGCTCAACGAGATTATATTTTTTATTGTAATAAACAATACGTATACGATCGGGATCGGGTGAGCCTTTAAAGTCGGCTTTTTTGAATGCCATCGCAGCTATCTGGCCAACAGTATGAATCAGCGGTCCGCTGACTACAAGCTCTAACTGATCAAGCTCTTGATCTTCAGGCCGGCGGAACAATATGTCTAACCTTATTTTCTGCTCATGGGTCTCTAGCTCTCCATAATTGTTATCCCCTTCACACCTAAGAGTCATCCTCTCCACCAAGCTCTGTAAACACAATCACAATACTTGGTCAATGCTATTATTGTTAATACTGAGATATCAAGTTATTAATTAACTGCCAGACTCTGCCTACTTATTTCAAGTGACACACGTGATTGTTAAAAAAATTAATTTATTACCTTCAAATGTGGTGGGAAGTTTTCCGCTTCGATCGGCAAGACGTTGCGTTTGTTATCGATTTGCCTGTACATGAGCATGTATGCATTTGTACTACTACGATATTGACTACTGTAATATAGAGTTCTGCCACTTCCGCCACCATATGTATTTTGAATGTCTTTTTCTGTTATCTAAATTAAAAGAAAAAATACATTACCATGGTTGAAATCTCTTAAAACTCGAAGTTACGAATATTGTCAAGTTTTAGGAAATAAAAGTTTCTACATAAAATTTTATTGAAGCAGACTTACAGGCGAAACTCTCTGGTCATCGAAGCACCACCACTTATTATTTCTAAAATCTTTTATATAAGCATAATAATGGCCACCATTCGCGCTGCCACTATGAATCATAATACAGAAAAGCTCATAGATGTACGGTCCTATCGCTTTCGCATAATGTTCACGCATCTTGTCGATGTCATTGTAAGCCGATAATCCATTGCACATTTCGATACCTGCATTTAGAAAAAATAAGTTGAGGTAAAATCAGTCAATTTGTTTTATATAGTAGTTATTAAGATTCCGCGGATACCCAATGCAGGATTTTTACGTATCGTATGTCCCTATACCTTCCTTATTTTTTAAAATTAACACAAATTAACAAATGTATTTAACCACTGTACCAATGAGCTAGAGCTTAGTTGCAAAATACATGTATACAAGTATAAAGTGTAAAAATGTATGATATACGGAAAAATTATAAATGCTTGATGGTGCGGTTACAACAATAACAATAACAATAACAATAATGATGATGATAATAATAATAGCACATGTGCAGTGATGTTCAATCATACAATGATATTCGTTCGCGGCCTCGTATGTGCCTATACCTATAGTTGAAACATCTCGAAATCACCAGACTCGGATCTTGAGTGTGCGAATCTGACAAGTTCAAGACTTTGTGNGAGTTTTTCCGGCTAGGAGGCTAGCACGCTAACCACGAAGCCATCGAAGTTCTTCTTTTTTTTATATACATACATTGAAGAGAAAAGTAAAAAGATATTTGGAAAATCTTGGAAACATGTTTTAATATAATTTTCATCACCTTCACCTTCATCATCATCTTGATCGTGATTGCTGTTTGACAAATGATTACTGTTGTTGGATAATGGCATATTACTCGACTCCTCGCGTGCATCAGTGCTACTTTCGTCAGCAGCAATATCGACACCCTTTCCATTACTCTCAGCATCGTCTTGACTAGGAGTTTCTTGATTGGATGCGATAAACAAATTTAAATTCAACTTGTCTGGAAACGTTACTCTAAAAAAAAAAAAATTTTATCAATTAATAAAAGGATGATGAAACAATAAACAACTTATTTTGCATGATTCATTATTTAGTTCTTAGTAGTTAATGACGCTTGAATTATCGGATTTTTATAATACCTTTATTATGTAGTAAAAAACATTATCACGATTTTTTTTTTAATCAAAAAATTTTTTTGTCATTTCCTTAGCTCAAAATATTTCAAAGGAGATGTCTTTCTTTTTAAGCACTAATTAAAGCATTGACTAATCTTACCTAGTTAGAAAATAGTAAACGCGACATATTAATCATAAAAACTTTATTGAAATAATTGTTTTAAACGAAAATAATATTCGAAAGAATTTTTCACAACGTGGTATCACTAAATTTAAATGTATCATCAACTTACTTGTCATTCAACTTGATCCTATGAAAAGTATTGTGGTCAAAGTCAAAACGTTTTAATTGCAACGTAAGAATATACGGAAATTTAGAAAACTTGAGTCCTTTATGTGCATTAGATTTCTTATTACATTTCTCACAAAAATATTGATTATTTCCTTCTAGTGTTTCATACTTAATGAACGCTTCTAATGCTTCCTCCTAAAAATTTAAACTTTGTTTATACAATCAATTTTTAGTGTGTATGTTGTTTTAAAGGACGAATCACAACATACCACGCTACCGTACGTGACACTACCATCAAAGGATCTTAACGGTAAAGGAATATCAAGAAAAGAATCTTCTCTAGATTTTTCCAAATTACATGTTAGGCACTTAACATAATCAAGGATTTTTCCTGGAAATAATTTTATATGTGAAATATGAGTTAAAAAATGTGTCATATAAATGACCTACCCTCATAAAGTCTGTTGATGAAATCAGGATGTTTCGTGGTTTTAAAAGTTTTTTCTAAGGCATCAAACATAACACGACACAATTCTTGAATATCATGCTGATTCCAAGCTTCCGTTGAATCCCATCCAAAACTTTGAGTTAGTGCAGTTGTTTCAACCGACCTTCCTGATGTCTATGTATGAGGAATTTGATTAGGTCTATTCAAATCAACTTACTTAAAATAACCATATTTGTAATACCTGTAAGTTCAAAAAAAGTTTTTGTAGTTGAAACGGAATATTTGTTGCTTCTTTTTCTGTGCCTGTATATTCCCATGTGTACAGAGCATTTCTGAATTCCGGTGTCATGTATAGTGCTTGTAAAAGACTGTTGAGGTAACATGTCATTGCTTGATTTACTAAGCCAACAAAGTCTAAAACAACACAAGTTCAGATTGTAATAATATGATACAATCGTTAAGATAAATATGTTTTAACTGTGTACTTATAAAATTATGTATGCTCATACTTTAATTTCTTTTTTTCCTACATTAAATTCTAGTTTAAGCTCAAAATATTTAGTAGTTTCAGAAATCCTACTTTGAAATTTCATCTTTAACAACTTTTGATATTATTGTCGCAATAATAATGCAAGTTATAATTCAAACAAGTTAAAAATGTTTAGCAACTAAGTATAGTGCTAAATATGTTGTATTAATTTTTATAATTTTTCATAACATAAGAATCACTGAGATTTGATAGCCTTATGATTTCGATATTTACAATTTGCAATGAAGTAAAATCTTTCTAAGTAAATACATGTTTCAGCTGTCGACTTATTAAGTATGCAAGNGGTATATTCATCAAGGTTTAAAAGAAAATTATATTTATTTTTCTTTTTGTATGAAATTCGAGAAAAGCTGTCTGGAAATAATCAGTCTCTGAATTTGTGCAGTTCCTTCGTAAAGATGATAGATTTTGGCATCCCTCATTAATTTTTCTACTGGATATTCTGAATTAAAGCCAGCTCCGCCAAACACCTGCAATGCAATTGTAATTGAATGATTCAAAGTCGATTGGGCATAATTTTGGCTTATGAACTAAGTATTTATTTTATGAACTTTTTTGTAATCAATCATACGTATTCTTAATACATCTCCCTATTCACGAAATATGAAAATAAATATATTCGTAAAAAATTCTAGTAATCATTTTCTACAATAAGCTCGATTAGTTATTTTAATTGATAAAACCGGTTGTTTGCAGAAATATTTCATTAAACATGTAACAAATATCTTGGGCGATCATATATGGAGCTAAAACTAACCCTAGCCAAAAGCAATAGTCACACCACGGACGAATTGCACTTCCGGGTGCTCCGAGGCTCAAAGGCAAATATATGAAACCAATTTTTTTTTTTACGAATTTCTACGAACAAAGCACGAATTTGTAGTTCTTTTGGAAAAATCGATTCATAGTATGGTAGAATTAGCTAAAAATCATATCGATATCCCGAAAACTCTGACTAGCTCGAAAAAAAATATGGTAGTAGTTTCAATGCATAGTAACAAGTTGTCACAGAACTTAACAAATAGACATGTCAGCCAAAGTCCCAAAAAAATGGCAAAAATGGCCAAAACATGTTTTTTCCATCTAGAAGAAAACCGAAGAATCACACATAAAAAAAAATTGTGTAAAAAAATGCACAATTTTAATACCAACATCAGAAGCCGTGTTGAGTTCAAATCAGTTTAGCCATTTTTTCGCAAATCGCAAAAATTGCAATTTGAGCCATTTTTTCGAAATTTAGTAACTCACGTTCTATACAATATTGAGAGCTAAAATTTTAATACAAGGTAGATATTAAAGTCCCTAACATACACACAAACTTTCAGTTTGATCGGTTTTAAACTCTTCGCGAATCGCAGCAAAAACCGACAATAGGTCCTCTCCAAAAATGGCCATAAAAAAGTTGTTAGCTAATATAGGTATATTTTCCAAACGTATTTCGCTTTGTCTATATTTACTACACAAGTACCTAAAACGCCGTTTGTTTTTACCGCCGAAGAGTTTAAAATTGTGTGTAATTTTGTTTGTAAGTGAAGGACCATTATATCCACCTTGTGTTAGAATTTTAGCTTTGAATATTGTGTAGAACGCGAGTTATTAAATTTTGTAAAAATGGCTCAAAATAGAAAATTTTTGCGATTTGCGAAAAAACGGCCAAATCGATTTGAACCCAACGAGCCTCATTTTGTTGGGATTGAAATTGCACATTTTTTTACGACACACTTTTTTACTTGCGATTCTTCAGTTTTCTTTTAGATGCGGAAAACATGTTTTGTCCATTTTTTAGGGGCTTTTGCTGGCATTTCTACTTGTTAAATTCTATGTTAATTTATTACTATGCTTTTAAACTACTACCCTATTTTTTTCGTGCTAGTCATAATTTTATGGGTCGAAACACTAATTCTACCATACTAACAATACAAACTTACTAGGCTTGCAGTAACATTTTATATTGTATACATAAGTAAAACGTGTTGTTAACCACTTGTATATCTGTTAATATAATTTTAGCTCATTCACGGATTAATCCACTTAAAAAATAACTGGTATCCAATTTCATTAGTTTTGACATTATTTTTATCCAATTTAATGTATTAAAAAATCTGCATGGCTCGTAAAACTTCACACATGAGCAAAATAAAAATTTTTAATTTTCGCCTCTGAGGTACGACTGTTAAATTTTGTACTAGTGCAAAAAGTGTGCATAAGTATACGAGGATATCCACGAAAAATATCCCATTTTTGAACTTATTTTATTCGTAATGTCATGTAGACACTATGGAGAAAAATTTTGAGCACGGGTTTCAGTGAGGGTGACACCGTTTTTCTGCGATTTACATGCTATTATTATATCTATATAGATAATGTGTATGGATACAATTTTAACATGTAAATTGAGGAAAAAGGGTGTCTCCCTCACTCAAAGTACACGGCATTATGAGTAAATGAGTAAAATGAGTCCGGTTTCAAGGGTGTGCCCTCAAAAAAAATATTATTTTTCCTTAAAGGGGGGATTAAAACGGGATATTTTTTGTAGATTTTCTTAGTTTTAAAATAAAAATCATACACAACATTTATAATAATGTTTGTAAAGTCGTAGTGCATCAAGGAATATAAAAATCTTCAACATTATAGTTCGAAAATTTTTTTTGCGAAATAAATAAAAACTGCGGCCAATTCATTAGTACTTTTATGATCTTAACAGATTGTTTAATATAAAATGTCTTGAAACAGCGATAAAAAGCAGAAAATAGTAGTTTTCGTCGGATAAGTGCCATCGTCTCCGGGGCTATTTTGCGGCCCAAGGGACCTGCGAAGCAGGGCCCGAGGGACGTAAGGTAGCCACGGAGCGATAGCGCTTATGTGGCGAATCCTATTTTTCCTACCGAGGGCACACCAGCCTCTCAAAAACGCCCGAGGTAGGAAAATTTTTTTTTTTTCGTAAAAATCAAAATGAAGAAATACAAAATAATCACAGCTTTGAAACCAAAATCTTTTTTTTCAGTGATGATAAATGTATTAAAACAAGAACAAAAAAATAAGCTATGTTCAATCGAAATCGGTCGCAAGTATTGTAGTATAATTGATACATATGAAGACATAGACACGTAAATAGACGGATATTTTTGCCAGTAAGTTTTCTTTGATTCTATGATTAAGAAAACGTATTAGCATAATATGCAGTTATTTTTTAACGTGATTTTATATTCATTACAAAGCTTTCTCTTAGAGTAAGCAACAAAAATAAATAAATAATAAACTGGGGTGTTACGAAAAAGCCAGTTTTTTATATTAATCAGGTCGGTTAATAAGAAAATTATTGGACACGTAGTTTTCCTTTTTAAACATAAAGAAAAATTGATGAAAATACAAACGTATTAAAGGTATTGGCATTATGCCTCTACCACGTGACCTTAGTATATATATATGACTAATATAGAGGAGAAATAACACAGGTCTTATGGGAGGAATCTTGTTTTTATTTTTTTTCGCACTTAAAAATATATTGAGCTTAAAAAGGTTGTTAATTCCATGTTACTGACATAATGAGAGTTACGTAGTTATTTTTTTCCTTTGATGAATTCGTTCATAAAGGTTGAAACAGCGTTTTGAACGCACACGGAGTGCCGTTTAACCCTACTTTGAGCTGTTTGTTTACCTCTGAGCATCAGCAGCAGTGGCGCAGCAGCAGCAACAGCTGAAACAAACAGCTCAAAGTAGGGTTAAACAGCACTCTGTATACGTTCAAAACGCTGTTTCAACCTTCATGAACGAATTCATCAAAGGAAAAAAATAACTACTTAATTCTCATTATGTCAGTAACATGGAATTAACAACCTTTTTAAGCTCAATATCTTTTTAAGTGCGAAAAAAAAATAAAAACAAGATTCCTCCCATAAGACCTGTGTTATTTTCCCTCTACATTAGTCATGTATATACTGAGGTCACGTGGTAGAGGCATAATGCCAATAGTAGAATTTAAAACCTTGGTGACATCATACACTCGAAAAAAAAGAAAAAGTACGAGTCAAATATTTTTCGATGATAAAATCCATCTGACGTACTAAATGGAATTTTTTCATGAAATGATCCAACTATTGTTTTACGAGGTCATAGTTGAAAATCTGTCAAAAAATTAAATGAGTTTCAATCACCTGAACAGCATCGGTTGCACACTTGTTAGCCACATCTGCAGCGTAACATTTTGCAATACTAGCCAACATACTTTTAGCTGGGTCGTTGTTGTCGAGAGCCCAGGCAGCTTTCATCCAGGCAAGTCTCGCCGTCTCGATACCAATCGCCATGTCCGCCAGCATGAAAGCTACTGCTTGGTGTTCGGCAATCGGCTTGTTGAAAGTTTTACGCTCTAAAGAATACTTTGTTGCTTCATCCAAAGCTCTTTGAGCTAAGCCAACAGCTCCACAAGCGACCTTGAATCAGATAATTATACAATAAGCATTTTTCTCATATACCTACATGTGAGACATAAACTATGTTTTACGGTATTCTGCTCGAAAATTTTAACTTTCTTCATCTTACACACTTGAAGAAAACAAATAGTATGTTACGCACCTAGTGAGCGAGGTTAAGAATGTCGAAGATTTCACCAGAAAAATAATATACGCATCACGTTCGGAGGTTAAGAAATAGATTTGACGTTGATCGCGTTTGTTCACTGGAAATCTAAGACATTCTTAACCTTGCTCACTAGGTGCATATTATACTATTCAAGAAGCTCTCTGAAATGATGGGCGTAGTCTGTTAAGCGCAAAAAATTGAGCTTTCAGACAATAAGGCCAAGAACATCTTACTTTAGTTGTTTTACTACGATTATTGCTAAAATATTTCACTACGTACTTTATTACAAAGTTAGAATCGGATTAATAAAACATAAAATACTCACACTATTCTCGCTTACTATTTAAATATTTCAACAATTTTTTTAGCTATGTCTTCAAAAGGTACGGCACAAATATTACTCGAATGTCGAAAATTTATAGTCAATTGAATTTTTTTATTCCACATTCCTATCTTAAAAATTGATTGTCACGTGATAACTTATGGGGTTATTTATTTAATAACGAGGGTCGTCCATCCTCATGCCTCTTTTAAGGCTCCGTTAATTCTTACTGTTCCATATTAGTAATTAAGGCACATAAAAACATCACAGAGGTACTCGCGAAAAAGTGGCGGAGTGAGGTCTCGAACTCGAATCTTCTAGGTGGTAGGCAAGCGCTCTACCATTTCTTTACTGAGAGATCTCACACAACAGTCTCAACCTTAGAGAATATTCTCTAAGGTCTCAACGCTGCGTGCTGTCTGCTGTGACTTAGGGCTCTCGGGCACATGGAACCGCGTAAAGCGTAAAGCGTATCGCGTATCGCGTAAAATTATAGGATCAGGGAAAGTTAGGTAAGGTACGCTTTAAGCGAAACAATTTGTCATCGCGCACATGGGAGTAAAAAATACGCGCGTAAGTGTTTTTAAACCAATCATAGCGAGTATTTCGTTGGCTTTGCACATGCTGTCTCGCTCGCACTCATGGCAAAAATAAAGTTACGTCCGTATTTTTGTACCCATGTGCGCGATGACAAATTTTTTCGCGTATAGCGTAAATAAAGTATGCAACCTGTAAATACAGTCATCAGCTAATGTCAACAACAACAATTACAGTATCAATTGTGTAATTAATCGAATTTCTGACATGGATGAAAAATAAATCGTAAGAACTTTGGGCAAATTGTGAAAAGTCTATACGACCTATGCAATGACCCAATATCGCAAAGAAAAAGTGAGAAGTGTAATTAAGCTGTATAAAATGTATTAACGGCTCTCAAATAAAAGAAAAAAAGAAGTATACACTTGAAAACTTTTTTTTTGACATATACGCAGGTTAGAATTCACTTGCGTTTAGAACTTCGAAAGCTTTTTTTGTTGACAAGACAGCAGATTGGTCAACTCCCCTATGCTTCACACTTCGCGATACGCGAGGCTTTTACGCCTTTTCTATGTGACCACAAAGTGGTGTATACCTAACCTTCCTTACTTTTACGCGATACGCGATACGCTTTACGCTTTACACGGTTCCATGTGCCCAAGCCCTTAGAACATAGAACATACGAGCTCGGCATTGGCTCAGTTGGTTAGCGTGCTAGCCATTGATACAACACAGCTGAAGGGGTCATGGGTTCGATTCCTGACTCAGAATTTTTCTGATGGTCTTTTCCGAAATCCAATGCACGACACCGACTTAAAATTGAGAATTAGTTTTGAGTTCTAAGCCACAGTTCTCAACCCAATGTATTCAAAACATCTAATATTACTGTACAGCTATAAAAGCCTTTAAGGACTTAATAAAGCTTTCAAAATAAATACACTATGCAAGTAGGTATTCAAAAAAAAAAAAAAAAAAAACTTAGAGCATTAGAACATACGCGGACACGGTAGCACAGTGGTTTAGACTACGGTTCTTGATGCTCGTGGATTTGGTTACACATGCTCACGAATTCGAGAACCGTTCTTTACTCACTTGACTCGCACCTCTGGGAAACTAATTTGTTAAGGTAGCTCTGTCGGTAAACGAATTAACAATGAGAATTTGATGTAAATTTGTGTACTAATGAATAAAGTCATATCAATGACTCTGTCAAAATTTGACAGCACAAGGGTTCCTCGGAGCCGAGTATTTAATATTTATATTTAGCTAATTTTTACATGTAGGCTTATGGGCTGTCGTCTTTTTAAACTCTTCTATTGTATTTACCTCATTTATTAACAATGAACCTTAGATGAAAATTTTATCAATGATAAAAAAATATCTAATGATTGTATTTAATTTTATTGAACATCTCGAAGGTACTAGTGAGAAAAGAAATTAATTAATAACCAAGATAAAAACTACAAAAGGTTGTGTTGCCACAGGAGAGCGAGAAAGACAGACAACATACCAAACTATAGAGAGCGTCGCATGGACTATAGCGAGGGATTGAACCTCCTTAAGTGCAGCGTTTATTCAACTATGGTCCGATGGTTCAGAAACCAAGCCATGTAAAATAAGATGTCTCCATTGCTGAGTAAGTGATTAATATCACAATTAAATCTGAGGCAGTTTTTTAACATTCCAATGACGATAGCATACATGTGTATAGTAAGACAATAATGCAGAGCCGTTATACCGGAAGAAATGTGAGTGTGAGAATTTTGAGATACACGTGTCTTATTTCCGTTATTCTAACCACTTTTTGGCCCATATTCGTCGACAAAACTGTTAGGCATATCGCCAAAAATATAATTCATTTTTGACATTTCAAAATTTGAGTATGCGAATAATCTGATTAAAAAGTAGCGTGGTTATCGAGGCTTCGTCCCTTTTTTAGAAACTTACCTCGTAACACTCCCACGCGACTGGATGTAACTATCGTTTTTTGATTAATTTATTGTGGCATTTAAATTGAAAGATTGCAAAGATTTAATTCATTTATAAAAACTAGCCTTGAAAGCCGTGCGACTAGCAAAGGTTAGTTTGACAACTAATCTTACAACTAACTTCAGCACATTTTATAAAATCTCGGGTTTAATTCGATATAACCGAACCTTCAATTCGATACTAATCGTTATCTCCCTTTTATAATAGGATTCAGAAAGCGAAAAACTGACAAAAATTATTATCTCTTAGGGGAGTGTGATGTGCAAGTTGAATGAAACATAATCATAACAATTATTATAACACGTGAACTGCCCCTTATATAAATAGTATTTTTAAAAAGTAAAATAGGTGGATATCATGAAATGTATAAAGTTTCATTGAAGTAAAAAGAAAAAAAACCAGTGGACAGTGGGTGCTCATGGGAACCCAAGTAAGATGTTACACTTCTATAAAAAAAATTATATGGCAGATAATATAGTTATAAATGTAAATATACCTTCTATAAAATGATATTGTGTACAAAGAAAGTACAATTGCATCGATGAAATGGATATACCTACGTTAGTTAGTGTAATTCGACTAAATATTTTAGTATTTTGTAACTGAACAATTATAAAATTTACATTGTGGCACAATACAATATAAACAGTATGGAGGCTGGCGAGTACAAGACTGTGCACTTAAATCGAATTTTCCGATGGTTTCAAAACAACTTCCTACTGCCTAGACTAATTACATCTCTAACGTCACGCTCACATACTTATTCCTAGTCCATATTTAATACCCAAAATATAATTGTATCTAAAAAATTAAGAAAAACCATCCTGTAGTATCGCTTTCTTTAATAGCATAGTAGTACATGCCAGTGAATGTCCTTTCAGGATGTTCATCGTGCCTTGATTTTTTTTATAGAGATCCTTCAAGCATAAAAAGTATACTCAAAATACCATATAAATACTTACCCTAAAAAAATTGCAGATCGCTTAGTTGTACCCCCTTTCACATGTTTAATTTTAAAAATTTGCATGAAAATTATGAAAATATGTGAAAAAATTGTACATACAATTATTTAAGTATTATAAAAGCAACAAACTCATGCTAAGTAAATAAATGTTTGTTAATACTAATAATAATTGTTGGGGCCGCTCATAGCAGAGTGCGTAGGGGCCTTGGATACTGTGCAAGTGATCGGAGGGTCTTTTTTTTTTTTTTTTTTTTTTTTTTTTTTTTTTTTTTTTTTTNCTATATATTAAAAAATTAAAAAATAAAGATAATGTACAACAAGTTTGATTGAAAATACTTACGGATTTTTGAAGATTCAGTGTCACTGGCAAAAATCGATTCATCGCTTTCATACTTATCAAAGTTTTTGAAAAACTTGTCTTGTCCCACCATTGTTTGAGTAGTGTTTGACAAATCCGTACAGAGTGATTTTTTCATGACAACGGTTCTTTTCTGTTTCATCAAACTTAAAGCATTTGGTTCTTGAAAGTCTGGTTCTTGATCCTGAAGTTTATCAAAACAATTTTTTTTATTCAAATCTTCGTGATCGTGTGATTGTTTTTTCGTGGCATTTCCTTTGTATTCACAAAAATTAATGCCTACAACTGTTTGTTTATCTATTGGCCTTACTTTCGAATTAGTTGAAGGATCGTTATTTTTGTAACCATCACCAATTAAGGCTTCGTCAACTTCGGTAGTTGCTTTTGCTTCATCCATCATTTTAAAACAATTCGTCTCTCCAAATTTTTTCATTAAATTTTCAACTGTAGCAGATACTTTGATCTCGGTACTCTCAGCTGCAGGAATATATTCAGCTACTACCTTTAGTTCAGAATTTGTTTTGGTCAACTCCATAACTTTATTACAATCTTCAAGATGTTCTTGATTTGTTATGATTTTATAAATATCTATCTGTAGCGGAAAAAAATATTAATCACAAAATACAAAGAAAAAATAATTTATGTGTATAATGTGAAGTTTGTGTTATATTTTAACCAAGTGTATTGCCGATTTTTGATATTTCATAACCCATTTAAAAATTTTTAATACTCACTGTGTCATCTCCAGGTCTGTTTTTTATAAAAATATGCTTAATTTCATAATTAGTGTCTGCAATATCAGCTATAACTAGTTTCTGAATATAATCGCATAACTCGTTAAAGTCATATGAGTCCAGTAAGAAATGTTGAACTCTGTCTTTTGTCGATGGAGAGTCGATTTCAAGAAACTTTGAGTGGAATATTAATAATAATGAAGTATCACTGGATATCTGTGAAAATATTATAAGTGCATTAGTATTTGAAAATGAGTATGACATTGTCAAGTAGAATTGATAAATTTGAAATTTGTTTTGAGTGTAAATAACAAAGTACTTCCTTAAAAAAATCTAGCTTTAAAAATTGCAGTTTAATAACTTAAGTAACGTTTGTAAAAAATATTCAAGTATAAAGTAAACATTTTGCTTTATGGTGTAAGAAGTTATTTTGCAATTGGCACACCACATAATAAACGCAACTTTACACAAGACGATCATCAAAAGCTACAAATATTATGCAAGTTTAAGTAACTTCAGATTACAATAAAATCATGTTTACATTCCAATATTTAAAAAATATTGAATGGTTCAAGTTTTATAAATTATGAAACTTCCTGTTACTACAAAAACAATATCGTTTGAAATGGAACATAATAATAAAAAAAGCCAGATTTTTCAACTGTTTAGAAAGATTCATATAGTGACTAATGACTAGTTTTACTAAATAGTTACAAAAGTGTTAGAATTAAAACACAGTAAGATTTTTTGCGAGACTCAAAGCTCTATCTATTATTGAAGTAAAATGACTAACAGAACTTGAGGTAAAGCTTGCTTGCAATGTTCTGTGATCAGTCACACTCTTATTATAGCACTGGATTATGAAATAAGTATTACAATTAGCAAAAACTAAAAACTTTGTTCAATATTCATAGACTTTAATGAGATATTTAAAAATTTTGACTGAAAATTTGGCTATTTGCCATAACAGTGAAATAAAAAACGAGATATCTACGCAATAGAGCAGGATGCTCATAGGCATAGCATGGTACGAAACGGAAAAGTAGTGGAGCCTGCAGCTATATTTAGACAGTCTAAACCAAGACTTGGAAAGTGGCTCTCTACACGACAATCACCCCTTCCTTTTTTCCCCGAACTATAATCTGCAAATAATAATTTATTTTTTTACAATCGTTAGAAAATGTTATGCAATTTGCCTGTATTTCAAATATACTATTGACAAGAGAAAACGAAAATCTACTTCTTACACACAAAAGTATGACATATACATTTATGTATACGTATATATAATGCATATTTGTAAAAATTAGGCAACACTTTATTTGACTTTCATTCTATGAGAATAAAAAATGTCTTCTGTTAGAAGAATGGTGGAGTATGAATAAACTTTTCATTAGGAAAAAAAAAGAGCAGACATATTTGCCCAATTTTAAGCACGATTGTTGAACAACGAAAATGAAAGTGAACAAAAGTACCTAAGTGTAAGTAAA
This sequence comes from Copidosoma floridanum, assembly GCF_000648655.2. The sequence continues at coordinate 962,695 of NW_019384289.1, read as the reverse complement.
CGAGGAATCCCAATTCCCAATGATTCAAGTTTTTGAAACAGCACACACATCTCTAGAAGCCTAACCCTCGACTGTGCATATTAGGTGATGTGTATCGTGTATGTAACTACATACTCACTGCAAAATATCTTAGTAAGCTCAAATGAAGCGCAGATTTTCAACGAGGCACAAACGTTATTTCGCACTTTTGGATAACATACTCAACTGCCACAAAAATAGGTCCACCCGACTATCCAAGGGCACGAGCCGAGACTCAGGCAGAGGCTATGCCTACAACGGTGCAGCATTGACGAGGACTAATTAATCTCACGCACGATGCCCGTATAGAGCAGTGTGGGTATTCTTATTCTTATACACCAGAAAAAAAAAATAAAGAGAAACAGAGAGAGGTGGTGGTGGTGGTGGCCCAGGCGAAGGCGAAGATCGAGGCGAAAGCAGAAAGCACACGACGACGACGACGACGACGTCATGGGTAGAGAACTCGGAAGAATTATTTATTATATACCTATACTTATCACGCGGGACGTGTGGCCGGCGGGCAGCAGCAGCAGCAGCAACAGTAAAGAAATAAAAAAAAAAGAGAGAGAGAGAATACAAGGTAAGGTATGTAGGTACTGTCTCGGTCTCGGCTGAACGGCCCCCGCGCGAGGAGAGCATTACAGAAGCAGCCGTACCACTACTTCCCGACTCCGGACTTCGGAGTCTTTGGACGTTCGTAATGTTCGTATAGGACGTAGGTTTTTACTCTCCCGTTGGACCGTTGGACCGTTGGACGTGATCGTGATGACGTGTGTGACGTGCTGCCGCCTATATATATCATCAACTCTCTTTTCTTTCTTTCTCTTTCCCTCTCACGCAACACGTGATGACGTGATAGTGAGTAGTGAGTATATAATCTGCACGGTGAGTATAATATACGCTATATAAGTATGCGTGAGTGTCACGAACTTTCGTCTGCTGGTCCTTTTCTCCGCAATAATTTTACTATAGTCTCATTCTCACATATCTCACGAGTCACAATAGAAGAATATAATATATATTAGTATATCCATCTCTCTCACAATATAATTTTTTTCAATTTTCATTTTTCAATTGATACTCTTTTTTTTTTTTTCATAAAAATTTCAGGACGTATGCATAAGTGTATACATGTAACAAGTAAAGTAATTTATATAAATATAAGTAGACTGTAGGTATGTGTTAAGTTGCCTAAATTGGGATAGATTAAATCGTGAAGTAATTGATATGCAGGTTGAAGGTTGAAGTTGTGCTGCTGCTGTTAAAGGCTGTACCTATACGTGGTGTACTTACCAAAGGGTTGACCTTTTTCTCATGAGTTCCCGGCACTTCCTGCTGTGGTTTTCTCCATCTACAAGACTGCGGACAGTCGACCTGATCTTTCGCGGCTGAGAGTTTTGCAATAGAAGACCTTTCTCGAAGTCTTCGTTTAACCTTATGTGTCAAGTCCTTCGTCATACTACGAAGATATTGTTCGTTGTCGTCGTCATCAGCATCAGTTGAAGAGCTATCTCGGTCGTGCGTCTGGTTTAAGGAATCTGCTGCTGCTGACGCGGTGACGACAGCCGTACGCCGAAGTTCACTACTCATGGATATGCTGCCGCTGCAACAGCGCCGAGCACGGGGTAGGTATATACTGGACTTTTCTCCGGACTCTACAGAAGAAGGCTCGTTTGTCCAGTTGTGCGTCGTCTGCAACGTTTGCTACTTAATATCACATCACATCGCCGTCATAATAGTATATATATGTACTGCAGATGCCGATGACGATGATTTTTACTGAGATGTACTATACAATTATAAAAATACAGCTTATCAGTTATCGCCTTCTTATCGCGCTGGTTGATGATACCATAGAGCTGATAGCTGATAACAATAGGTCGACATACAGGTATTACTTTGCAGAGTACGTAAGTGTAAGTATAATTTGGGAGAGCCGAGAGTTACTGTGAATAATAGTGCACTGATCGTCTGATCCTCTCTGTGACGTCGTCGCTGCGAGGGCCATAGATGAAACTGCAATAGCTGCAAGTGCGAGGAGTGCAAGCGCAGGCAGGCGTTACCGCACCTTTTCTCGCTCATTCTTGCAAAGGCGCTATACATATCTATATTATACATATTTCATGCTATACATACATAAACAATCGCGTTCTTGCTCACTTACAACAGTGACAACTGCAGTGACATTGACCAGAGAGGTCTCCGGCCTTTGTTGATGAATCATAATCCGTTATCATGTAAAATTTGTTTGTTAATTTCACGATAAGTAGGCAATTAAGTATCTAAGCAGTTTTTTTATTGATTCTTTATTGCTAGTTTAATATCCGGAGGTATTCACACTTACAATGACGGATATGGATAGTGTGGTCGATGCGAGAGCTTCTGATTGGCTCTGCCATATAAGTGCCATTTGCCATTTTCAGGACCAACGCACACAATCCTAATCAGCCAATCACTGGCTCGGAATCTCATGTCTGTGAGCTTCATAAAAGTTGAATCTTGAGTCTTGAGTGATATACATCAACATGTCATTGTGTGAGCACTGAGCATAGAATATGTACAGTTTCTAAATAGAGTCCTGAACATGTATTATATATGACGGCCCATCTGTTTTGATTTAAAAAAATAAAGGTCCCGAATAAATCTTTGAGAACGGGGTGAATTTGATAATTTTGATTAACTAACACATTTCTAGCGCGAACGCGTCGATCAAAAAACATCTCTGGACTATTTGAGCTCTCGACCAAATATTTTATACTTTTTGAAAACAGATTACCAACAAGGAGTTTCGTCGCTGACTCCAAATCGAGGAGCAAATATTATTTCGAAGGTTCTTTAGCTTCTAAAATTTTGTTTGTCATTTTGATCTAATTTTCATGGTTAAACATTTGTAACATAATTTCGATTTTTGGTAACAAATTTTTTCAAGAATACTAATCGGATTGCTTTTATTGAATTTTGGCAAAAACTATGGGTACTTAGTTGGAAAAATATTCAATTTTTTATTTTTATTTAATTAGTGCCATATATTGTACATTACAGATTTTTTACAGGCTTCTTACTTCCTTGAACAATTTTTTTGAAGATGCCTTTAATTTATTATCATACAATAAATATAAGACAATTCTTTTGACAACATTATAAAAATAATATTAACAAAGAAAAATGTCTTTAAAAAATTTTTATTACAAAAAAAGT
>NW_019384289.1:866329-885480 GCF_000648655.2 Copidosoma floridanum | reverse complement strand
AAAAAAATAACTCCCTGGTATCACTTTCACAGCGCGTGCGCTATTTATTCTCCCTTCTCTACTCTTTACAAGTCCCACCTTTCACTCTCTCTCTCTCTCTGTCTCTCTCGAAAATTGTGTAACCAAGTATTTGTAAATCTCTGTATAAATAGATAGATGGTTCCACTGTCCTCGAGGTAGATTACATATGTTGTTTTGGTTTTGGGGTGACGCTTACTTGCTAAAGAATATAGTATAGTAACGATACTGGTCCCAGTGCTTGCTTATCGAGATTAGGTCATATTACAGTTCGCGTTATTTTTCGGCTTGGCGTCTCTGGGTACTGTAAGTGTTAGAGAAAGAAGGTGGTAGAAGTATGAAGAGCACATATAGATCTGTAGGCACCGTTGTGATGAGCACAAGTAGTAACTAATCTTGGGAGTTCAAACGACGGATAGTCTGGCATATCAGTGACTTTAAAGCCAAATGTTTCAAGCCACTTTAATTTCAGATCTCCAATAACAAGTATGTTCGCAGCATTTTCAAGATTCGCCCATAAAATATTTCCTATCTCCGTGTACTCAATTTTTCCTGAGTCCCAGGTTAACCCGTGATAGTAAAGTTCAAGGTATAAATTTTCATATTTATACTTTTGTGGTAATTTTCGCCAAGTAAAGGGTGCTTTGAAAAGAAATACTTGTGCATCTGCATCATTAGCACTAAGCGGAAAAATAGCCAATTCTTTGAGCACATAATCATTACCCGGTTTTTTTGAAACCTTGCATGTCCACAAAATACTCCATTTTTTCGCTATTATAATTTTTTTTTTTTTTCATATTTTCATAACCTTCATTTTTAGGACAAGACCCTTTGTTGGTTGAATACTTATCGACGAAGTTTTTCAGCCAAGATTCCTTGTTCCTATCATCATTATTGTCCTTAGTTGAAAGTTTTTGAACTTAGGAGTGGCGTTGGCTCAGTGGTAAGCGTGCTTGTTACTGATACAACGCGGTTCTAGGGGTCGTGGGTTCGATTCCCGGTGAATGCAGATTTTTTCAAAAACTGTTTTTCGAATTTTCGAACTCCTGCATTGGTCTAGCTTTCCTTTTATCAGGGGCTCTATGTATGATTCTGAGGCTTCGTTTTCTCCAATTATTTGCTGAGGACCCTCTTTTTTCTTATCTCTTAGCGTGACCGTTTTCANCTCTTTGGAGTACACGACGATATAAAATTTAGTCTGTATTACTTATTTATTTTTATTTTTTTTTCGAGATGCAAAATGTTGTCAATTTGTTCTCATCTTATTTTACCTGAAAGCGTCGTCGGAAACATTAAATAATCGACTAGCGTCTTTAATGAAACGCTGCTGGCAATTCTCGTATTGACGCGTGTCAATGCCTTTTTTTTTAACGTTTGAATCCTTTCTCTGATAATCTTCTCTGAAAACGCAGTTTCGATGCTGAGAAATTCACCAGACCTCAAGCCCTGGCCTCTACGGGCCTGAAAAGCTACCCTGGACATAAAATATTCGACTTGAGAGTCGATGGTTGGATGTGGTCCTTTTTTTTTCGTCAACGGATAGTGTTTTGACATTGAAGCGATTGTGGCTGTAACTTGAATGGAGTAAAAATCGTTATAAAAATATATTCCATCATGTCCGTCTGTTACCCTGATGGCATATAGTACTGGATACGGGTTACGAAAGACGTAACCACCGTTGTAAACGTTTGCGTTGCTGGTACCTTTTTTGGGATCTGAAAAAAAGCCCCAGGATTGGTAAATCAAACGATGTAAATTTATTTACTTGGAAACAAGTGGACGAGACATACCACCTAGGCTAAGTGTATTTGTTCTTGCGCTTACCTCGCCATTGTATTTTTAAACATATCCCATCCAAGGATTCCGTCTACTTCGATCGGAAAATCCTGCGGGACTAAATGAAAGTCAAATTTCCTCACCACGACCTTTCTTCACTAGCAGCCCCTTCTCTATGTCGTGCCACAATGAACGGCACTCTTCTGCTGTGTGCCCAATTTGGCCACAATAGTTACACCTATTAACTTCGTTTTCCCTTTTGTTAAATTCTCTTTCCCATTTCTCATATTTATTGCTGCCCACTCGAGGTGCCTTCATAACCATCATATTCTCGACTTTTAATGCTAATGTAATGGCCTTTGTTAGAGTTATAGGCCTATGCATTGAAACTTCGTGGTTGTACGGGGGATTAAGGCCTAATATATATTGGGTCACTACCTCTTTTTTGATATTTTTCTTGAATTCCTACCTTAATATTTCAGAAACTTCGAGGTCCGCTTCTTGTAGTTCAATGGCCCTGTTAAACAATTTTTGCATACAATCTGATTATTATTTCACAGATTATCTATCCCTTTGCCGTTCTGACCTAATTTTCGCCATAACTGTCTCCGTGCTACTGATGACCCCGCACCTTTTCGTAACCTCCTCAAGAAATTCTTCTATGGACTCAAACTGCGTGATTCTATCGTTTAAATGCGCTGCCGCTCGACCTTTCAGCCTGGTGGACAGCGTTACCAAAAAATATAGGACGTCTCTGTCGTCCACCTGCGAGCCTATTGCCCTTACTACCCTTGTAAATGCTGTTAGATTTAGTGGATCCCCTGTAAATATTGGTATTGAGGGAATTCTATAATTAAGTAATTTGTATTTCTCTAATACTACCGGTAATGCGGCGATTTGTGTATAGGTTCATCTGTTGTTCGCTCCCACCTCTCCTAGTTATCTTTAAAATTTTCGAACTCCTGCATTGGTCTAGCTTTCCTTCTATCAGGGGCTCTATGTATGATTCTGAGGCTTCGTTTTCTCCAATTATTTGCTGAGGACCCTCTTTTTTCTTATCTCTTAGCGTGACCGTTTTCATGCCCTTAAAAATTTTTCCAATTCAGTCTTTTGTTTTTTTGTTTGACTTTTCTAATTCTTTAACCACCTCGGGATCATGGCAAAATTGCAACCAGACTAGGGACAGCGTGTAAACTGACTGACCGCGCGAGAAAGAGAAAATCAGACGCTGAAGTGCAGTGTCACAGCGTCTCGTCTCCTTGCTATTGCGCATGCGCGAAAATTCAGTTACGAGAGCCAAATATACATCTTACAATTATTTATAAAATGGTAAAAATTGTTAATTGGATAACAGAAACAAGTAGATATTGAGTGAACAATTTCCTTATTTGTTAATTTATTGACAAAAAAATTTGTTTTTCTGTCTTATTAGTTTTAAGTTCCTTTTATGACAAATAAAAAATCTCACACATCTACTATTTAATGCAATCATAGATATAATGAGATTCTTATAAATACGAACCTTTCGTTTAAAAATTAATTTCAAAGCGAGCTTGTTTTGAAGATATTTTTCACCTGTAAGAACGGCTGTTGCATATGTGTGTGATGTATTGCTTGTCTCTAAAATGCCTGTTTATTGTTATCTTAACCAAAAGTTCATGTAACCGAAATTAAGCTAATAATGAGGGACTACGCTCGATGATCGGTGCGGCGGCAGGCTACTAACTAATATGCCACGCAAAGAAATGCACCTTGCACGAAGTCATTGTTACAACTTCTTTGTCTTACTTGCTATGGGGCCGGTACTTGCTGACTTTATATGTTTAGGCTTAGCGGCTTGCTTCGGTTGTCACTTGACACTTACGAGAGCCACGAAGTACACAGTCAGCTTTGTTAGGTGACAACTTTCGTTAAGTACGACTCTTTTAAGAGTCTTAGAATTTCATCGTGGAGAGAATAAATATAATATGAAATAAAATAAAAAAAAAGTTTATTTATTTACGCAAGTCGTCACTTAACACCAAATATTTTTTTATTATTACGAGGTCCGTTATAATCATTATTGGTAGGATAGTCCCATGTATCGAATTCTATGATATTTTCACTTATCACATAGATGTTATTTTTATTTTGTATATAAGACTGTCGGTATCTGCATAGAAGAGTTTTCGTTGGTCTGCCATTTGACTTTTATAAAGTGTGATACGCTAGCCGGGAATCACGACTAGCGTGTGTGTGTATTTTTACCTTAATCTTTTTAGTTATTTATAGTAACACTGAGTACAATATTGTATTTAAATTCTACTAGGGAAAGGGACCGGGATTCAGCTGGCAGTGTACAGTGTTGATTGCAGCAGCACGTAGTGCAATATAGCAAGTATCGTGGACTAGCTTTTTATGAACTACTTAACGGCACTAGTCTGCTGCCACTACAATCAGCACTGCGCACTACCAATTAAAATAACACTTTGCATATAGTTGTGAACTAAGTGTTTATTAAAATCTACGTAATTACGGAAATAAGATTCTAGTGGCACACCACAACGACGCTCCCTATGATGTGGCTTACTAATAGCGTGTATTATAAATTCTAGGTGATAGAAGTGCCCCCTTGCACTGCACTTTTCTTGTTTCACTTGTCTCGAAAACGTTGTTTTTGGCTCACGATGATAACGTAGTTACATGTTTTTTTTTGGTTTCTGTTGCAACTGGTTCCAATTCTAATGGCCCCTTTGTATCGGAAGCCCCGTTAACAGAACGTGTATGTCGAGTTGACTGCCTGACGGGATTCTTCTGTGGTCGTTGCTATTACCATAAAAAAACATACAAAATATTAACACATGCACTGTTTATTTTTAAATGAACACTGATTAACATTTGTAACCAGAGATAAGCTTAAAGATTACGTCATACGGCTCATCGGTCGTTTATTTATAAAGTAACCTTACTTTTGCCTTGTAATTCCGCAAATTCATGTAACTTTTCACACGGGACGATGTTTTAGGCTCTTCCACGAACGCATCCCTCTGATAAAACGAATCAGTTGATCCGAGCCTGCTCCATTTGTCGCGTATCGCTGAGTCACACAGTAGGGCCATTGGAAAAACTTGGACATAATTGATGACAAACATTGTTATGCAATCCCTCCACAGCTTCTCCGCATTCTTTTTAATCAATATTGTTCCTCTTAGAGGACGGCCTAAAATGTAATATTGAGGAAAATAAATTGACTGTATCCGCAAAATACTTGTAAAATGTCTCTTTGGAGTACACGACGATATAAAATTTAGTCTGTATTACTTATTTATTTTTATTTTTTTTTCGAGATGCAAAATGTTGTCAATTTGTTCTCATCTTATTTTACCTGAAAGCGTCGTCGGAAACATTAAATAATCGACTAGCGTCTTTAATGAAACGCGACCTTGTTAACGTCGTCGAGTGTACGAGGTTGTGTGTTGGCACTAGCTTGCAGTGTTGCGGCTACTTAGTGGCTCGGCAGGCGAGAGTCTAACGTTGCCACGTCGTGCAGCACCAGTACCAGCCTCGCAGCGAGTCCAAGTGTCTATCCTTGTCTCGCTGCGCAGGCGCAACGTACTCTCTACGGTCTGCCATATACACTACCCGACACGTCCTCACCGCTACCAAGCTACCTCCCAATACACTGACAGCTATCGCTCACGAACCTACAGCCTACTTTCATGATACCTCTCATATACACATTACTAAGGTGCCTTTGTAGGACCATGGGGGGGAGAGTCAAGCTGAGCTCTTAGATTGTTTGTATTATTACGGCCTCCGGGCCTTGTATCGGAATTCCGCGTGTTATACTTAGTAAGCCACATGCATGAGAGAAAGAGAGCTATCTTTGAGACTCTCGCCGTTTATTCGCGGTGATAAGGGCTCTGTGACAAGCTTATACACATCTTTGATTCGCCACGTCACAAAAGTCATAACAAAATCGATGCACAAAAGTCTTTTATAGGTCCAAGACACTCAATCTAACATATATTGGCTTTTTGATGCAGATTTTGGTACGCAATAATTATATCGCCACCATTTGCTCATTAAATATGTCACAGCTGTAAAAATTTGGTCAATCGATGTAACCCTTGGCACTGTAATGCCTTTATCATTCATTAATAAGCTTGACATCAGCACGTTTGTGCTCATCTTCCATTGTTTTTCTGTACACAGCATTATCAAATAACTTAAACAATATCTTCTCAAAGTAATTTTTTGCATTTTTTCGCTTTTCACTGCTCAAGTCCATACACTCCTTTAACCATCCAGTTTGATTGAATTGTAAAACTATGAATTTTTGTTGTACGAGGACCATGGCTAACGGCTTCTTTGAGCGCACGATAATGTACTCTCTTTAATATACAATAGTCTAAAAAATCTACTCCTACGTGAGAAAACGTAGCTGCTTCTGTTACACGAGTAGACGGTAAGTTTCCCATCTTACTATGAATTGGTATCAATCAATTTAACATGTACTCCTTGAATTTTCGCACTATGTGTCTAACTTGTTGTTTTTCGTCCAAAAGCCAAAAACGCTGTCTAATACGGTTAGTAGTGCGGTTTGAATCCCTGCATACAACATTTATCGATGAGCATCTTGGATAGTTAAATCGGTAACATGATTGTATAATGATAACATAATCGGATGTTTTAGATTGAAAGAAAATTTTGCATTTTTTTATCTTCCACCCATTTGCAAAAGACCATGCTTATCGGCAAAAGGATCAAAGGCTGATAAATGCGTATTTTTTATCGATTTTGACTAAGATAAACGACCGATCTTATCCAACAACTAATCTTTTTGTATCCTACGTAACACTACTCGCTCGATCTCACGCCTCTCCTCTACAGGGCACAAGGTTAAATAAATAATTACAGAAAGAAGTATTAACCTATTAAACTCTATTCGTTTAGTATAAAACAACAAGACCTCTCTACAGTGCCACTCTGTAAGTTTAATATGCAGATATATGTCTTGACGTATCGACGTTAGCAGTAGTGCGAGTGTTGTAGAACTGGCTCAGCTGAACTGCGCGTCTCGCCGCCAGCCCGCGCGCAACAGTTGGGAGAGAAAGGAAGGAGGGAACCATCTGAGGATTACTGGCAGCGTTGATGGCAAAGCTATTCAGCTTGACACTCTCTTCCTTTGCCACTCTATCAGCTCTGGTCGTCTAGTTTCCTCCACCTGTAAACACAATTAAATCAAACATTAGTACTCTCCTTTCAGATACATACCTCTGAATTAACCGTCTAACTCAATTGATTTATTCTAAATTTATAATTTTATCTCTAAGTTCCTTATGTACCTCCAATGGTAATGGTTTAGTCATAATATCAGCAATATTCTCTTTTGTGTGTATCCAAAGGACTTTCACCGTTCCTTGATCCACACATTGCTTTATATAGTCTCCATGCGTTACTGACATATGTACTCTCACTCCTGATTTTTCTCTTTTCAGTAGGTTGTTCGTTATTTCCTCTAAGTCCTCGTCGAAAGTCTTAAGTTTATGACAACCGCCCACCTTAGTCCACTTGATAGCCGACATATTGTCACACCAAATTGTAACAGGCATCAGAGTTCTCTTTAGTATGTATCTTATTGACTTGTCTATTAATGTTAATTCTTGACAAACATCGCTCATCGCCAAGTATTCGGCTTGACAAGTAGACAGTGTGACATATATCTGCTTATGACTTCTCAATGCAATTGTATCTCCGAGTGTAGAAAAAGATGATTATGGTACTATTAGCACCATAAGGCACCGGTGAACATAGTACACATGTGAGAGTGGCGTGAAATAAATTTTAACTACAATAATTAACACGTCACTGTAAAAGAAAAGAAAAGAATTATGAGTTTAATAACTATTGTAATAGTAGCACTTATTTATAATACACAGTTGACTAAGATAACCAATTAGTCAAATGTACAAAAGTTTGAGTTTACACTATACTGCTGACTATTAATAATACACATTCATATGCACTTGAGTCTATGTAGAATACTGAACTTCACTTGAAACAATCACTTTTCTTCTGAGTTTATCTGTTGAGTTATTCAAATTTTTGCATCACGAGTGTTACTGGTGCACACCTCTCTAAACTGCACAATTATAGCAGTGCAATTAGCACGTACAGTTCAGAGCAGGTGTGTAACGAGTTTCTCTTGCATAAGTTCTCTTCTCTTATGTACACGACACCGCCGTGAAAGGTATTATTGACCTTTGAATTATGACACTGAATAAACTAGCGTATTGAGTACTCACTCTGCAAGCTGCAGATGATAATGTTATAATAACATTAATGAGTTTTACTTTGCTCATTGCAACGATGTTGAGGATAAACGCAGATGAACAGAACTCACACGTGGCACAAAAAGAGCAATGGCTAACCAAGAGTATGCCTTTATTTTAATGCTGTCTAAGGTCAACACTGACTGAGGCGCATGTGTCTAGTAGCCAACGCAAGAAGACACACATGCATGACAGCCAACCTAAACTCGGACACATACAAGAAGAGGGCATGCACACTGACTATGACTGGCATTTATACTTTTCAAACACCGAGCAGCCTAATTATGAAGCCTTCCGTGGAGGTATAGTCTTCACAATCTCTAAAACTCGCATCTGTCGACGCCTCTAGTATTTCACCTCTGCCTCTAAAAATTATGTCTATACTTGAACTTCCTCTTAGATACCTAAAAATTATGTTTACCTCCAGCCAATCCTCTTCTGATGAATTCAGTTTACTTTAAGATAAATAGTTTACTGCAAAAGCTATGTCTGATCGCGTAGCATTAGCTAGATATATTAGACTCCCTATGGCCTATTCATACGGTTCTCTTTTGATTTCATCTTTAAGTGTGGTACTCTCAAGTTCTTTTTCCTCCAGTTTATATCTCTTGGATCTGTTACTCACTTGTCTAGTCACCATTGGTGTATTCTGTGGTTTACACTCTTTCATATTGAATAACTCTAAGATATTTATTATGAGGCACTCTCATGCAATGTCAGTGATTTGTCAGTTCTATTTCTCTCTATACTCATGCCAAGATAAACTTTGGATTCGCCCAAGTTTTTCATGTCAAACGCTTTGCTTAAACTCTTTATGATCTCATCTATTTTATCTTGAGCGTTCCCTGCTATCGGCAAATCATCTATGTAAAGTACTACAAGGATTAATTTTCCTTCTTTCCTCCAGGAGAACAAACATGGTTCATGAAGATCATTCTCTAAGCCTAACTTTAGCATCTCTGCACTAAATATTTTGTTCTATCTCTTTGGACTTATTTTTAATCCATAAAGGACTTTCTGTAATTTGCAAACTTTGCTCAATTTAGTGTTTTCGTCTACCTCTAAACCGCCTGGGATCTTCATATATATTTCTTGTTCAATCTCCGTTTAAGATAGCAGTTTTTACGTTCATTTGAATAACGTCTAAGTCGTATTTATTCACAATTGCTAGAACTGCTCTAACCACAACCAGTCTAAAGGACTGGAGAGTAAGTTTCTTTTGGATCATATACATTCTTGTCTTTAAATCCTCAAATGACAAGCCTTGCTCTAAATCTCGTTGATTCATCGTTTTCTATTTTTCTTTTCAACATCCACTCAGAGTCTAATGTATTGGGGTTTCTCTTGTCGATTCCAGCCCTTGGTATTTCTACCAGATCCCACATTTTATTTGCTTTCAATTATAACTCTTCTTCTTTTGCTCTTATCCAATTTTATCTCTCACCAGTTTTAATAGCCTCTTCATATGATATAGGATCTCTGTTAAGGTATGCGAGGAAAACATATCCAAAGTCTTCTGCCTGTAAGTCTTCGTTATACTTTGTATTAATAAATCTCGCAAAATTTATTTCTTCTACATGCTTTACAGCATTAGCTCTTATTGTCTGCTTTTGAGTTTCATGCTTTCTTTTGGATTTACTTCTAGTTACTATACTCATATTTTGTTTCAGAGGCTCTATGTTCGACTCCATGCTTATAATTTCTTCTAATTTCTACTTTGTTGGTATTCCTCTTTTCTTTATTTCTTTCCACGGTTTTTCCTCTTGTTTTTTTCTTCCTCTTCCAAATTTTTCAACCAGTTCCAGTCAATTTTTTCGATCTAACTTTGTTTTTCTCTATACACATCTTTGTAGACTATTTTTAGACTTTGTAGACGTTTAGGTTGACACGAAAACGCGTCCTTGCGAGCAGAAACGGAAGAGCAGAAAAAAAAAAAAAAAAAAAAAAAAGATACGTCGAGCTCAGCCTCGATGTAACAACACACGTTGTATAAAAAAACTCACAATATAATAATAAATATAAAATTTTAAGCCTACATACAAAATATTCTAATCTTATACCGTATTATTAGTTCTATTTAATTCATAATATATATACTTCAAAAAAATCTCTAAACAGTTAATTCTAAAAACACACAATATAAAAGTTATACTAATCTACATGAATTTTAAAAAACGTATCATTTTACAGTTTAATCTAGATTTATTTATTTTTACTTACAAATTACTTCAATCACTGATTTAAAACATAACAAGTTTACTAGCTTCACTAAACTGGCTCTGCCACTCACAACATCTTCTTTCGCAATCTTTCTCGTTGCAATTCACTTCTTGTATAAAACCATTCTAAAGAGGAGGTGATGACTCATTTTCTTCAAACCAAGCTCCCATGTTTGATGTCCTAAGTCAGACCGTGTTATATTGTACTCATGAGCATATTGCTTTCGCAGCAACAGCTCAAAAAATGCTACCATAGCCATGTGTTCTGCAGGTACTCCAGCTCCTCCAGCTTTTCTTATGAGATGGTATGCTGCACATAAAGACTTTCTCATCTCTTTATGTTTTGAATACATGCCCGCGCGTTCTTATAAGCTGCTATAGCTTCTTCAAGGTCTTTGCACAAATGTCGAATTGTGACTGAAAAGAGAAAAGTTATCGAGTTGCGGCTAGGCGATAAGCTTCGTTTTCTAATGTATGTCGAATTGTGGCTAGGCATTTTCTTATCTACTATCGAATTGCGGCTGAGTAACGTTCCCATTACTAATTGATATGTAACGACATTTTTCCGTCACACTTGACCCAGGTTTTGTACTGGCAGTTCTAAAACTGGCGTGTTTAAAAAATATTAGTTTTGTGCAATGAAAAAATAAGTGTGTCATGGTCATCTCGGTTTTTTCAGCATATATACAATCACACAGGTAAAAAATTTTCGGATACCTTTTTTATCGTTTGTCGATATCGTAACATTTCAAGTCTTAAGAAATTTTATTTTTCTTGCGTCATCTTTGATTTTACCCTACTACTTCGCATTTTTACATGCACTTCTGATTGAACATTCTGGAGTAACGGTACGAACGTAAATAAGTTCGGGTGTGTTAAAGAAAGCTCTTAATTAATTTTCGAGTGAAACGTTTCACAGTTTGTTGTGCGACAAATGCTGGTCAAAAAATTTTGCCCACATCTTTGGACTCCGATGAGGTTGAGGATATGACCCATGCATGAAAAATGCTTGTTCACTCCATACACTTCCTTAGCTGCCCCTTTGATATTGGCTCCACCATCAGTAGTGATACCATATACCTTATCCACTTCTATGCCCCACTCCTCATTGACACTTCTCATAATTTTGGCTAGATTAAAAATAGTCTTACGTTCTCGGAGGGGCCTGCAGCTGATTTCAAGAGTTATTTCCTTAGAGCCTGCAGGTATCAAACAGAAACAGTATAAATGAGATTCAAAACATGACTAAAGTTAATCATTAACAGGACTGCAAAACGCTACCACACTCACCTCTGTAAAAGTGAATCGTGAACCCAAGATAGCTTACAGTGGTATTCTTGTGCGTATAAATGTCAGTAGTAAGAGAATATGATTCTGCTTGTTTAAGCATGATCTTCACTTTTGACCGAAGGACTCTATACTTGACACCCAGTTTCTTGGTCGTTGTTGGCTCTGAGGGTACCTCATACCTGGAGTTCAATTTTTTGCAAAACACTCTAAAACCTCGCTTTTCAGGGGTTCTCAATGGCATGTTGTCATGAGCTATCATAAATAACAAAGCATCTGTAACTTCTGCATTCCTTGAGCCACCATCTACAACCAAAATTTAAAAAAAATATTTAGTATAAAGTTCTGACCAGAGAGCAAGAGGTAAGGATCATAAACAGGCTAAATATGACTCACCCGCGAACGAATTCATTTATTTCCAAATTGCAGTGAGAGTTTCTGGGCGTGCAGCAGAAACAGATGAGGCAACATGTGATGATTGCGTCGAAGTCGAAGCCGAGCTTGATTGCGAGCCACGGCGGGAGCAGGATGGAGATTGATACTCCTGCTGTAAAAACCAAATCGATGAGGATGTACACGAATACAACGGATAAATTAATCAAGCGCCTGGCCTAACATCACATCATACGCAACTACGCTTAACGCTACGTAGAGGCAAGGTTTAGTTTGCCCAAGCACGGCGAGTCAGAAGTATAATTGTATGCAACTAACCTCAACCTCTGAAACCTCTCCAAGAAGGTCGTCGTCCTCGTCAACAGTCTCTTCCTCTACCTCAATCCTCTTCCGTTTCGATTTCCCACCCGATGGAATCTGCTTGGGCAATATAACTTTGTGCACGCTTTCGACGTGAAGAAACATCATGCTTGTGCTTGTCTTGAACTGCAGCGTGAAATTAGTCCCCTTACTCTCGCACTCCTTGCACTTAACTTTCGAACCGTTTTCAATTTTAGAAAAAAAAGACCAAACTGCACTCCGTGGAGCCATCTCGGCGCTTTGACGATAAATAAACAATGAAAAAACTCTCACTCTCACGCAACTCTCGCTCCTCCACTCCAGTCGAAGCAGTCGGTCCTAATAGTCGATTACTACGACTACTGCACTCAGCCGCAGTCGACTGCGGCGCTCATAATCGACTATAGTCGAAAGTCGATAGTCGACCTTTCCAACCCTACTTTGGAGGATACGGCGCTTCTGCTACAATGTAGTTCAATAAATCATAGTCACAAAATCCATGAACCACAGGATTGTCCGGCAATACGCTCATTAAATCTTCTACGAGCAGTCTTCAACTTCTTCTGGGTCTAAAAAAGGCAGCCCGAAAAAGCACTTCAAAAAATTTCCTTCTTCTGAATCTCGGTTTTTATACAATTTGCTTAGACCAATCTCTTGAATTCTTCGCCACCAGCTTTGGCTCAATTAAAACTTACAGGCCCAGATGTTTATATTTGGCAGACTGTTATTAATAGCACTGTGAATTTCTGGCTCAAAATCTGTGTATATGATATCCCCATAAAAAAACTAACTTTTATATGAAGTAAAAGGTTAGGCGAGTTTGATGTGTTTCAAATACATCCAAAACAATCGTGTTTACAAAACTAATAACGTTATACAGTGAAACAAAAGTTATTTTCATAGCAAAGACTACAATATCTCCAAGTGTTTCAGTTAACATGTTTCTAATGCTACTTATTTGAAAATATTTGGCGAAATAAAATTGAAGAGATGTGAGTAAAGGGGGTGCGCGAAATAAAAACGAGTATTTTGTAAAAGAACAAAACGTTTATTTGATTCAACTGCCGACCGACGCAAAACACAACTGACTTGATACAGTTTACACACTTACTACTGACAAAACTGACAAAAACAATAAAGAGAGCTGACGAGAGGTGTAGAAGGCACGGTAGCTTACACTGTACTGACTATAGGGCCCGCAAGCATCGCCTTGCATGTGGCGCTGTCTTACACACTATATATACTGCCTATTGAAAAGTCGTACATGCCAACACTTCCTCCCGACTTAAGATAGCTAAGTATATTAAACAAAAATTATAATTTAAAATAGATACAAAGAACAATTTTTTTTTCTTTTTTTTATAAAATAAATAAATAAATGTGTGTTTTTGACTCGGCTCCACGGCTCTGGAAATGCACCCAAGTAGTCCATAAGTCATTCTATGGCTCCGTTATCGCTTATCTGAAACAGAGACAACTTATTAGTTATCAGTCAGAGTTGCAGAAGCTGTTCGTGATTCTGCTAGCAAATTTTTTATGGAGCTCGATCGCTAGAGTTTTTGTGAATATATTGGTCATCTGTTCTTTAGTATTCAGCCATCTGACGTTTACTCTACCATAATTTACACATTCTTCAACATAATGCTCATGAATTTCTGTCATATGTCTTAAATTACCACTGCCTATGATTTTAGCATTTTGCTCAGCTGCCTTATTGTCGCACCATAGATCTGCCGGACACAAAGTATTATTCAGTATGATTTTAATCGAATTATCAACTGCCATCAGTTCTCTACATGCTTCACTCAGTGACACATACTCTGCCTGACATGTTGACAAAGACACATACGTTTGTTTGTGAGTTCTCCATGCCACTGAGTCTCCAAAGATTTTAATTACGTAACCACTTGTGGTTAGAGACCCTTTCCAGTCGCCAAAGCTGGCATCCGAGAATGCTTCCAGCCCTTGCTGCCTTCCAAAATATCTTATACCATAAGGTCCTTGGTATTCCATGGTACATCAGGAATACTTAGATTATTAAGGAGTTTAACATGGTCCCTCCAATACAAGCAGCCCCCGTCCTTGCGTCTAAAATCCGCGCCTCCATTACGGACCACCCAAACCCCACCATCGCCGCACTTGCGAACCTCCAACCCGGTTTCTTCGACCTTATAAGACGTCCCTGTGCTCTAACACAGAATTCCGAGGACCCTTAGTATACTCTAGGTTTTCAATCCCTCCTGCTTCCATCGGATGCATTATCTCCATCTCCATGATCTCGACGTAACTAACGCGGCTTCAATTCGTGCGCTCCCTTCAGGAGCATCCTCTTATCCGTCGTATCTTCTACGGCCTCAACCGTATACAACACTTACACTAATCACAAGTACGCTTCCAGATACACAATACCCAGCGGACTCGCACATCTACACACACACACATACAATAACACAAAATTTAATCTTTCTCTAACTCTATTCCAGCGCAAGCCAAGATTCGAGCTTCGCCCAGATGCGTAAGTGCCACCTCCTCTTATCTCTTCGAGAGCGAGTCGGCCTCCGAAATTCTCCGTTATTTTCTTTCTTCTTTCTCCTCTTATGCCTTTNTGGGAAGACACAATAAAACACAATAAAATTAAACAGCATAAAATAACAACTTTTAATGTCACTCAAAGGCCAAGAAAAATCACAGTTAATATTCACAAAAATAGTAAAGGTCAAAATAATACAGGAGAAAAGAAATAATGTCTATAGTCTTGAAGCAATGAACTATTGAAATATATAAAAGCGAAGAATGTAGAAAGAAAAGAGTCAAGTTGAATAACACAATATGTAAACACACACTGGCCTTAAGCTCGCAAGAGAGTTTGAAAGTTACACGAATAAATGTGAAGATGAAAGCACTGATATAATATAACTGATTGAAATATTGATTAACGAAAAACGACTGTCTGTAGAAATACACAAGGGTTTCACTGAGTCTTGTTGTTGATAATCACTGGTAGTTCGATGACATTAACTATTTGAGCTGGTCTGCAGATTATGCAGTGAGCAACTTAAACAAAGCGCTAAGTGCACTGCACTGCACAACTGAGTTTTGTCCACTGTATTGAGAGAGTTAATCAGAAGATTTACACTAGAATTTAAGGTGATGTATGCACCTTTGAATGCTAGAATTTGGCAACGTAAATTAAGAGAGTCTATCCTCGACGAGAGCTGAGTATAATCTGACGCTTACAGTATACAAAGCTCGCCGCGTGAATACGCACATACACACCTGCAGCGCGCCAAGTCGACCAAGCGCACACGCACAGAGCGTTGAGCCGACAGAGACTAAAAGTGTACACAATGTACACAAAAGCCGGGCCTACTGTCGGTCGCTCTCATTTCCAACACCCTTCAACTCAACGTCGTTATTGCAATTTTTAAGCAGCAAATTTTCCACTCCCTCCGTTTTCAAGTTTGCGGATGGGTCTGAGTTTGCACATTTTATTTAACTAATTTTGTTTCTGTCAATATTTGTAAAGAATTTTTCTGACTTTGCAAAGTGATCAGTCGCTCCCGAATCAGCGACAAATTTAATCTTATTTTTTCCATCCGATTCTGAATTATTTACCCAACCTATAGAGTTTGAAAACAGAGTATTGGGGGGCTCGATCAACGTCGGAGACTCACCTTTATTTGACCCTGAAGCATTTTGTTTTTCCTTCGTCTCCCGGCCCTGGTCAGAAACTTTCTGCCTTTTGGAATCTTTTTCGTCCCTGACGTTGCTAGAGTCCCTTTTCTGCCCAAAGTTTCGGGAATTAATGCGGCCTCGGCCACCGCCGGGGCCAACTCGATTCCCTCGACTTCCACGGCCCTGCCTTTTAAAATCCCATGAATCAGACTTATTTTGCTCACCACATCTCGGGCTGCATCTCTTGTGAGCTAGGATGTCATGCACGAACGTGCCACACGTGTAGCACTTCCTGAGTCCGGTACCTGCCTTCGGACACTTGTCAGCCATGTGGTCCCAGTCATCACAGTTGAAGCAGCGGAGGCGGTCCTGGGGCCAAGATGCAGTCAAAGCTGCCCTCGTGGGGCGACCTCCAGAGGCTTCTGCTAGGCCTTCTGACTCAACCTTTAACATGTACGACATAAGATTTTCATATGTCATACCCTTTCTATCTCTGCTTTGCATTTTAAGCGTGAAGTCTGTCACCTGCACGCTAGGTACCGCTCTGACTACGGCAGTATAAAAGGCATCTCGCTTTTCTTCTTCAGAAAAGGGACCAGACGTACTTATAGTCTCATAATTTCTGACCAGTTCGTCAAATTTTTCTATGAATTGGGCAACCGATTCTTTCCCTTTGTAAAATTTAATTTCATGCAATTTTTTACGAATCGCGACCGTTGTAAAGGGCGTCTCCCCCTTCTTAAGTTCTTTCAGACTTTCCAATATTGCAACCGGATCTTGAAGACGAAAAGTTCTTAAACAATATTTTTCCGTTACTCTACTTAATAAAATATCTCTGACTTTTACTTTGTCTTCTTTGATCATGTCTTCGTTAATAAATTCCGTATTTTTAATCGAAGTATCTTTGACATATAGTAATCCTTTAGACCGGAGTTCAGACTTAAATTTATCGAGAAAAACTTCGAACTTTATATCTTTAGACAGATGGTAATTGTATATGTGTTGAGTATCACGACCGAATTTATGTATTTGACTGATGGTTGTCGCGAGAAGTTCCGCGCTGCCTTTTGACAAATTTTCATTTTTTGTGTCATTCAATAACGTTTTCAATTTGTCTTGCAGACTCACCCGTCTTCTGTCGTTGCGAGGAGTTAATGACTGCAGGGGTGCCCCGGTTGACGATTGGGCCTCGGATGACTCGACCCTGTTCACCCGCTCGCCCAACCGGGACAACCTCTGGTCAAAATTGCGCATGACCAGAATTATCTCCTCCCTTGTTCTCTCAGCTTCCTGCCTTTCTTCCTCTGCCTTCCTTGCCCGTTCTTCCTCTGCCTTTCTTGCCTCCTCGTTTGCTTTCTCCTGCCTTTCGATCATCTGACTAATCGCGGCCATCATTGAGTCGAACCTGGCCAGCATGATGTTTTCTGAAAAATTTTCATTTTTCTGTTTTATCTGCCATATGCAACTTCGTTTTGCTGACGTTTATCCATTTATATTTGTTTTCAATGGTTTGCACTTTCTTTATTTTAAGTTGGGTATTTTCCGGTGTTCGCGACGGGGAAGAAGAGGCTGCTTCGTGTACAGACTCATTTCCGCCTGATTTCTGCCAAAGATTTTCACTGTCTACATTTATCTCATCAAAGTTTCGGACTTCTGACATTTCGGACTTTTTCTCATCTGACATTTTAAACACATCGATCGACTTTTCAAATAACCCGGGTTTATCACGAGTAAGTTCCTCGCTTTCCCCGTCTTCCCTGAATAGATTTTTTGGCAACGTCACTTTGCCTCCCTTTTTACAAATAAATTCAATGATGTATTTGTAATCGTCACCGATCAGGTAATCTAAAACAAAAGACGGACATTGTTTTCAGGGAGTTAACCAGAAATCGACCGACAGAAGCAATCCGAATCTAGTCAACGTGGCCCGAAGCATGTTCTCGTGCTCGAACACAAAGCACGATTGCACGCTGGGCACTCACACAGCCGCGCGCGACCGAACACAAGTCTAACGTGACTGTGTGAGTCACACGGAAAATAATTTCATTTACACACCTTTGGCGGGAATATCCCTTTGCCCGACACATGCCATTATTCCCCTTTTATCCATGACCAAGATAGCAGCTTGTTGTCGTCCTTCTGACTTGACTTGGGATGAAATTCCCCGACATATTCGTCGACAACGCCTGGTCGACAACGGACTCGGCCTGGTCACCGGGGCTCACGCTCTCGGCCGCTTCCTCGATCGGACTCTCTTGTCCATTCTTTGCTGTCTCAGCCCTTTCCGACATCCTTCCTTTTATCACACTCACCCACACAAAAAAAAATAAAGAAGAGATCATGCGCAGTGGAAGCGTGCTGGGCCCATAACCTGAAGAGGTGTGAGTAAAGGGGGTTGCCCGAAATTAAAAACGAGTATTTTATAAAAGAACAAAACGTTTATTTGATTCAACTGCCGACTGGTGCAAAACACAAGTGACTTGATATAGTTTACAGGCTTACTACTGACAAAACTGACAAAGACAATAAAGATAGCTGACGAGAGGTGTAGAAGGCACGGTAGCTTACACTGTACTGACTATAAGGCCCGCAAGCATCACCTTGCCTGTGGCGCTGTCTTACACACTATATATACTGCCTATTGAAAAGTCGTTCATGCCAACAAAAATATTTGAAAAGTAATGAGATCAACAAAAAATAGTCAATTTTGTTGACACGTCAAAGAGTTATTATAAACATGAAATTATTCATCACTAGAATGAATATCTTAATTAAAATATGTAATTAAATAAAAATTTTTTCACAAAATAGCTGAACGTTTGAAAAGTAATGAGATCAGTTAAAATTAGTCAAGTTTACTGATACATCAAAGAGTTGTAATTTACTAAAAATTATTCAGTATTAAAATGAATATCTTTATAAAAATATCTGAGTGCAGTAAAAATTTTACAAAACGAAATGGAAGATTTAGAAAGTAATGAGATATAAAAGAAATAGTCAAGTTTTTGACATTACACATATTGTAATACTTAAGTAAGGTATGTATTAATTTTCATAATACTTTTAAGGTACTGAATAACAAATAGTCAAGCCTAATGTTTTATTTTCATTATAAAAGCAAAAAATGTCA
>NW_019384289.1:842009-866239 GCF_000648655.2 Copidosoma floridanum | reverse complement strand
AGATATGTGCACACATGCAATATTCATTGTTTTGCTAAAATTTGTTTTACTTTCATCACTGGTCTAAATTAAAAATCATATTTCTCAACATTTTTGTAATACTATTTTGAATCTCAAACGTTATTATAACAAGTCGATCTACAATAAATCATAGGGCGCAATGCACTTGAGCCCATCTACTGAAAACATACGCGGTGGTGCATAAATCGGAATACGGCATTAACAGACGCGGAAAGTTATTTAAATCACATTTCTAGTGATACGTCAGATGTTTTGGTTTACCAAACAATGATGGAGTTTATTTTTTTTATCATATGCCTGATCACAGATAATAATAGATAAATTTACAATGATTTTTTTTTCTAAACGTTATTTTAATTGTTTGCTAAAAAACAGTATAAACCCGGGCCGGAAAGTTATACAGATTTATTAACTTTCCATAATATTGACATTTTTGCTTTTATAATGAAAATAAAACATTAGGTTTGACTATTTGTTATTCAGTACCTTAAAAGTATTATAAAAATTAATACATACCTTATACAAGTATTACAATATTTGTAATGTCAAAAACTTGACTATTTCTTTTATATCTCATTACTTTCTAAATCTTCCATTTCGTTTTGTAAAATTTTTAATGTACTCAGATATTTTCTCACTCCAAATCACAGTTGCAGTTTGACCACGTTGGGTAATGACATGAAAGGAACAATGATTTGATTCCTCAGAAAGCAGGCTTGCGGCCTCAAAGTTATCTGCATTTAAACAAGAGTAAACGCTATTAGTGAAATTGATCGCAAGTCATTTTTTCTCAGACGCGCACATACTCGCAACCATAGCGACGCACTTCAAAGGAAAGAAAAACAAAGAAAGACGCGTTCACACACATACACGCATCCACCCAACCATAGCTGACCAACAGTAATACTATTCTATAGCCATTTATTGACATGTCACTCACCGAGAAATTATTTAATACCCGATGCTTTAATCCTTTATCAATTATCTGATTCCCCATCACTTGTTCCCTTATAATTTACTTGAACCTGGCAACTTTCCTCGCCCATCACACTCACACAACCGCGCCCATGACGCCCCTTTTTGTTTCTCACAACAACACGGATAGCTACGTGAAATCTTAATTTCCACCGAGACGCGATTTTACACAATTCCGCCACTATTAATGGTTGCATTTTCACGTACAATCAGGAAGCCTTGTACAAAGGAAACTACAAAACAGACATACACTGACCGCATGTTATGCGTGACAACAAAACTTTGGTACACAACATCACTAAGAAGTTTTACGCCCACACGTGAATTTCTCTGCCTCCTTTACGAGGCCTATGTTTACATGCTTATTATTATAATGAATAAATACCTTAAACAAGAGTAGACGCATTCACAGGGAGCCTGGTGATTCAACTTGGACTCTCGCATTGTTGAGGCCTCGTGGTGTTTTTTGAAGTCACTGTTTGTCGCTGTCCAAGTCGTGCTTTCTCCCACGAACGTCTGACCTCTTCTCGTGCTGCTTTTGTTCTAACCGTTTTTTCTCTCACTCGCCCGCGTTCCTGCAAACATCCCTCCCCTTCCCCCTCCCACACTGCTAGCTACTCCTACGCGACCATCGTTCTCTTTCCTACGCTTCCGCGGCTTATTTGAATCTCGGTAAACAAGAATGTGACGTCCCCTTTTCGACGGAACACATGGCAATCGGATCTTGTGGAGATGATACCTTATGCTCGTGAAAATAAAGGTTACAGATACTTGCTGACTGTCATAGATGTATTTTCTAAGTATGCATGGGCCGTGCCCCGGGGTAAAGAGTTTTACAATGCAAATTTACAAGGTCTCGTGAAAAATTACAAAATCAACCTATAATCCACGTACAGTAATCTGAAGGCGTCTATATGTGAACGATTTAATCGTACCGTAAAGTATGCTATGTGGAAAAATTTTAGTGTAAAAAGTAATTACAAGTGGCTCAATATTTTACAACAGCTGATGACTTGTTACAACAGTCGAAAACACCAAATAATTGGTGTGAAGCCAAAAGATGTTTCAGTAATTAATGAAAAAAATATTTTACAAAAATTTATATATTAGAAAAAAGGAACAAAATCACAATTGAAAGTTGCTGATAAAGTACGTGTGAGTAATACTAAACAAGGCTTTGAAAAAGTTTATACGCTTAACTGGTCGACAGAAATTTTTACTGTAACCCGAGTAACACCAACAAAGCCATTCACTTACCATTTGGAGAATTATCAGCAGTAGCCAATCTCTGGTGGTTTTTACGAGTAACAACTGCAGGAAACCAAGTATCATAATACTTATCTTGTTGAAAAAATTCTACGCCGACGAAAAAATCAAATTTTCGTTGAATAGTTGGGTTTCGACAATACCCACAATAGTTGGATTTCAAAAGATCAATTGTAATTAAAAAAATATAATGTATAGGAGACATATGGCAAATGCATGGAAAAAGATAAAGTAAATAAAAATATTTGAATCGTAAAGAAGTTAATTTATGAAAGAAATTTTTTATGAAAAAAAATACAATACATGGTTTTTTGTTATTTCCACAAAAACTATTTCACCTATTCACTTGAAAATTGAATATGACAACCATTAAAAATTATAAAGAGCTCCATTTTCTGTATGGAATCTAATAAATTGCTATACAGCACTTCATTATTAACAATATTCTTTGACACTGCACTTGGTAAAAATATTTGAAACTCGTCATTGAGTTCCACAACTGCCTTTATTCCGTATTTAGTGTTAACTTTCTTTAATTTTGTAACCATTTAGCTATGGTTTACTATCATCTCGATGATTTTCTTGTATAGGAGGAAGCCTCCAGAAGCGACTTCATTTAAAGCTGCCAGATCGGTCATCTGTAACAAAGAAACACAAAATTTTTACTAGTTTTAAAGTTCATGAAAATAGAAAAAATACGTAAAAATATGGGTATGAAGAAAACAAATTTATATTTACCTCAAAATTGTGTTTCATCCTTTTTTTTAATGAAAGTTCTTCAAAATTGTCCGTCTTCACACTTGTTCTCTTGTGAGGTTGTTGTTGGACGATACCTTTGTTTTAAATACTAAACGATCGATGACTTGATGTTGCTGTCTGACAACTCTCATCATTCTCACAACTTTCGTCATGCACTCTCATAATTGGCCTGTAGTTGTTATTGTCGTGTTTTATACGAGGTTTCTACTACCACATGAGGTAGCTCTACTGTAGTATAATCATAATGAAAGCGGTATACAAGCGTTTTAGACAAGTCCAATACACTAAGACCAATATATATGGGCTTTCTCATCATTACTTCCAATCGTTGTAATTGAATCGCTACGAAATTTTTATCAAAAATATCACAGCTATTAAAGTTGGGCTTAGCAATATATGCGCCTATACCATAACACCCATCACAGTGGTCTAAAAGCGTAAAATCGATTCGCTTTCTTTCATTCTCCATTGTCTTTCCAAAAATAGCATTATTAAAAAGTTTAAAAATCATTTTTCAAACTCGTTTTTAGCTTTTTTTCTTTTATCACTATTCAGATCTATGTACTCCTTGAGCCATTTACTTTGCCAAAACTTTAAAGCCCGATAAGTTCTTGTAACTCTTAATCCTAGATTTTTAACTTGCTTGAGAGCTTCACAATGAAGTACATATTTATACTTATTGTGTAATGTAGTCATTAATTTTTTATGTTTTGAACTTGGAGCTTAATGTGTTCAGAGCAGAACGGTAAGTCTTTATGAGAATCATGGAGCATTTCTGAATATTCCAATAGAACAAAAATCAAAAATTCATTTACGCAAGTTGTCATTTAACAGCCTCCCCTTCTTAAAACTATCACCGTCGTCCGTGAATATATATTAGTAATCAGAGTTAAACATAACTATTCATTATTAAAGCTATTCTAACCGTAGGTGTAAAAATCTGTTTTAAATATGTCTATCTCCCGTTATGCACAAGATTTCACCCTCCATCGTGGAAAGCCGGAATGTCGTCGCATTAACGAATTTGTAAAATTCGTCGAGTTTCGGAAGTGCGTCAAGATCTAACGATTCCTCCCATTTCTGCCGAATACTAATCGGCAAAGCTCGCTCTAATAACCGCACGATAAGAATGTCGTCTAATTTCACGCCTAAGGAATCTAAAACGTTCAGATGTTGACGCGTATCATCAACGAGCTTTGACAGTCCATGTGCACTTGGCGTACCTAGTGCCTTGATGTCGATCAAAGCGTCAAGATGTTTCGCGACGAGAATTCGCTTTCGATCGTACGCTTCGATCAGGATTTTCCACGCACTCTGGTAGTTCGCTGCGCTCGCATTAAAAATTAAAATTTTATTCAAAGCCTCCCCCTGTAACGCGTTTTGCAAATAAAAAAACTTCACCAAATCGTCAATATCCGTGCGCGCATGCATCATCGTCGCGAACGCGTTTTTAAATGGCATCCATTTGTCGTACTGACCGCTAAATTTAGGGAGTTCCGCGATCGGTAATTTTAATAGTTTTTGCTTCTCGACGAACGTTGACAAACCTATCGGTTGAGTGCTGTTCGTCGGATCGGTTAAAGACCCGCCTGGCATAGATGCGACGTGAGTTGCGAGTTCGCAATATCGATCCCGATCATACTCTGGACACTTAAAGATTTCCATCAATCTGCTGACATCCTTGGATGAAAAATTAGTGTTGTTACTCGTCTGCAGAATACTGCTTATTTCGTGCAGTACTGGAAGCACAACATCCAATTTCTCTATTGTGAAACTCCACTTTGAAGACATCCTTGAAAAATAGACAAGCACACACTGTTGAAACGTGAACAACTAAATCAAAGTTGAAACGAAGACTAGTTGCTCGACGTAAAGTTAATCTAAACAATCTATCAATTCTTTTGATAATGGTTGCTATCAAACCGAAGATTCGGATGCTACTTTCAACCGAAACAACATCCGTCGACTCTCCGCGTCGCTCAGTGCGGCAACACAACACGACAAATCACGCAAGACGATTTTCTTTTGCTTGCCATTCGTAAACCCATGCTGATCCCACTCTGAAAATTTGAGGAGATGTAGTTTAAAAGTTGCTCTTTCGATTAGAGTAAATTAAATAAATAAAAATAAAGTCAAACCTTGAAAAATAAAGACTTGAACTTGNCAACACGACAAATCACGCAAGACGATTTTCTTTTGCTTGCCATTCGTAAACCCATGCTGATCCCACTCTGAAAATTTGAGGAGATGTAGTTTAAAAGTTGCTCTTTCGATTAGAGTAAATTAAATAAATAAAAATAAAGTCAAACCTTGAAAAATAAAAACTTGAACTTGTAAGTCGATTTTCTTTACAAAAAAAGATTTTTCCGCCCTCGGGTGGTTTTGGGAGGCTGGTACTTGATCGGGCAAAAAAGCAGTTTTCCAATACTCGTTCGAAAAGTGTCCTTTACGAACCTCGTTACGGCTCTCGCCTTCGGCTCGGGCCGCAAACCTCTCGGTTCGCAAACAAAGACTTTTCAAACTCGTAGGAAAACTACTATTTCCTCGGAAACCGATCATACCATCGTGAAAATCAGGTCAAAATCTATCGATCTATGTGCTTTGATAATTTTTTTAGCTATTTGCCTTCGACTTTGAGCGAGTTGAACAGAGCGCACTTTACAAGAAAAATGCGTCGCGAGCGCTGGCTGGCCCGCTCTGCTTGGACTCACCCATATACCCAATTTCAGCATCATATTCTACATTCAAAATACCTGTTGGGTTAATATTTTCAATCCATTTGAAATCAGCGTAAGGCAATGGTTAGGTCATAGCCCAACCATACAAATTATTGGCATCATAATACATGAGATATTTTTTATTCATATCATTGCGTTTGCCTTCTTCCATGTATGCATTATTTTCTTTAGCATAGTGATTACAACATTGACTGATGCCACCTCGTATGTCACGCTCAATAAACATAAGCATGTCAACATCAGTTAACAATTCAAGTTTTACCTTCATTGAATGATCATCATTAATATTATTATTTCATAATGAATTATAATTTAAAAAATATTTTCAAACCTTAGTATACTTCAACATAGCATCCCAAGTTAAACCAGGTGTTGTATAATAATGAGCCGGGTCTACTCATATGCTTCGAAACAATTGTTTAGAAAATTTTCGAAAACTTCGGCAAGTAGTAGCACATCAGTCTTCAAGTATACATCTGAATACTACCCAAGTGTTTGAATGTTAAAAGTATTCCAGATACTTTTAGCATGCTCATACTCTTCATCAGTAGTATGAGCTTCGTATAAGCTACTACAAAAATCTTGCTTTTTTGGTAACTTTTTTTCCTCTAGTTTTTCAAATGAGAATATATAATCATACGGAAATATGCCTTTCCTTTTTAATAAATTTATTTGATTCATATCATAGTTATCATCATTTGAGAATGTACTTTCGATAATTTTCATTACATCTAAATATGATGACAGTTTGTCGAGAGATGAAGGCATAAATTTGAAGGTATCTATAAAACGTAGATTAATGTCAGTTCCTTTAAAATATTTTGTAAAGGAAATGTACTTTTCTTTTGTATGAGATAAAAGCTGAACTCTTCCTGAAATTTAATAGCGAGTTCTTTTATAAACAAATGAGAATCATAACCGCTTAAGTTATGAAAAATTCGTAAATCATGATAATTAATATTATACTTGCTATGCGCGGGACCTCGAAACCTGCGATAGAAAAATGTTTTTTTGTTTGATTTATGAAGTAATAATTATTATTATTACAGTAAAAAAAATATGTGTACTTTCCAATCAGATGACAATGATCTCTTACTTTTTTATCAACTAAACTGGAGAGATGGTTACATNCTACTACTACTACTACTACTACTACTACTACTACTACTACTACTACTACTACTACTACTACTACTACTACTACTACTACTACTACTACTACTACTACTACTACTACTACTACTACTACTACTACTACTACTACTACTACTACTACTACTACTACTACTACTACTACTACTACTACTACTACTACTACTACTACTACTACTACTACTACTACTACTACTACTACTACTACTACTACTACTACTACTACTACTACTACTACTACTACTACTACTACTACTACTACTACTACTACTACTACTACTACTACTACTACTACTACTACTACTACTACTACTACTACTACTACTACTACTACTACTACTACTACTACTACTACTACTACTACTACTACTACTACTACTACTACTACTACTACTACTACTACTACTACTACTACTACTACTACTACTACTACTACTACTACTACTACTACTACTACTACTACTACTACTACTACTACTACTACTACTACTACTACTACTACTACTACTACTACTACTACTACTACTACTACTACTACTACTACTACTACTACTACTACTACTACTACTACTACTACTACTACTACTACTACTACTACTACTACTACTACTACTACTACTACTACTACTACTACTACTACTACTACTACTACTACTACTACTACTACTACTACTACTACTACTACTACTACTACTACTACTACTACTACTACTACTACTACTACTACTACTACTACTACTACTACTACTACTACTACTACTACTACTACTACTACTACTACTACTACTACTACTACTACTACTACTACTACTACTACTACTACTACTACTACTACTACTACTACTACTACTACTACTACTACTACTACTACTACTACTACTACTACTACTACTACTACTACTACTACTACTACTACTACTACTACTACTACTACTACTACTACTACTACTACTACTACTACTACTACTACTACTACTACTACTACTACTACTACTACTACTACTACTACTACTACTACTACTACTACTACTACTACTACTACTACTACTACTACTACTACTACTACTACTACTACTACTACTACTACTACTACTACTACTACTACTACTACTACTACTACTACTACTACTACTACTACTACTACTACTACTACTACTACTACTACTACTACTACTACTACTACTACTACTACTACTACTACTACTACTACTACTACTACTACTACTACTACTACTACTTTTTCTTTGACGTGATTTTTCGCCAATTGAAGAATTTGGAATTTACTTTTTTTTTTTTTTCTTGCAAAAATCATCCACACAATTTTCTATAATTGGTCGCTTTCGACTTGCTCTTTTTTTTTACAGCTACTGCTAAACTCCGTTGCTTCAGCTTTTCCATAGCCTCTCTCTTTTTTCTTCAGCTTTTTCAATTCTTTTTTTAAGCCTGGTTTCCTGTTTTAAAATTCTCTCACGATCTTTCATCCGTTCTTTTATCATCTTTTTCACTTTTCGTTGGATTACCTTAGGCCTTTGATTTTGAAGAGCTGTCTCCACCCTCAAGGTTAAAATATTTCGATCTTCGTCGGTCCATTCTTGTAGATTATTTGTTAGAAGCTTGTCTATCTAACGGAAGCTAATCTAACGGTACTACCAGTGCTGCAACCAGCAAAGAAGCTTCATGCTGTGGTGTAAGCGGTGGTTGTTCACTGAAAAATAAAATGAATTTTTTTTTTCCATTTAAAATAAAATTACTGTTTTAACTTTTTTTTCATAGTTTTAATATTCTAACTTTCAACGTACCATAGTACATCTTTTTCTTCTTCTTTTACCATATTCATCATCATACTTCGTGTATGTGTTGGGATGTTTTTCCAATCGGCTGCTACTGCTGCTGCTGTCGGCACTGTTTGATTCAGCGTATGCGAGATGTTTTATTCTTCTCCTTCTTCTTTTATTAGTTGTGGCGCTGTTTCGAAAACCCAATTTTGCTTTATCCACCATGAAACTGTTAATGATAAAGCCGTTAAGGGCGTTTAAACAGCTAATACTTCCTCTATTCATGAAGCTTCAGATGCTATAAGGGTATTTTGTTCTAAGAAATAAGAAACAAAATATTTATTAAGAAAACTTCGGATGTCACCAGTTGATGTTTTCTTAACCATCTTTTTTGTGCTGTAAAAAAAATATTACTTTCACAAAAACCTACATTATTTTTAATAAAAGATTTTTTAATTTTAATCAAGAGAAAGAAAATTGAAAACTCTCAACATCATTTCTGTGGAGAGAGTTAGAACAAATCTTTACCATCATTTCTGCAGTAAAAGTGTTATTTTAATGAAAAAGATTTTTTTTTTTAAATTGAAAGAACTCTCAAGATCATTGCTGCGGAGAGAGTTAAAATAGAACTTTTGCCATCATTTCTGCGGCTAAAGCGATTAATAAGATATAAAAAATAAAAAAACTGATGAGGGTGGGAAAGAGCAAAGCTAAATAAATTATGAAATAAAATTACCTTATTTTGTTGAAGGATAATTCTTAGTCGTGAGAATACTCCCCAAGTTGCTGGCTCCTTGCGTGATTCACTAGCTATGATTGAGGGGTCCGCTTGCCGCGGAGAGGGAGGGGGCCGAAATCGTCTGGTGACTCGAGCCCACCTGGTCTGAAATCACCATAGCTTATCTACTCATCTTCATTCATCTAATAAACTTCATAATCAAATCTCCTTCAATCTAATTTTATACAGTCTTCTAGTTCTTTCTTGTTGGGAGAAAAAAATAGTTACAAAATTAACAGTCGCCTTGTACCGATTTTTACCATAAATCAAAAAATAATAATAATAATAAAGGATCTCAAAAAGAAACGGCCCAACTTAATAAGTGAGCATTTCAAATGAATATATGCAGCAAATTCATGAATTACGAAAAAGTTTTGATTATCATCTCACTAACAAATAAGTTTTCGTAGTAGCATATTATTTACAACAGAGATCTCGTTATAGATTAAAAGTAATAACATTTTATGACATGGAACGTCAAATGATGTCTTTCTGTTTTTCTTCGTTACCAAATAGTTACTGTCGTAGTTGTACTTGATTACGTAACTGGTTTTTTCGTTTTGTTAGCACATTATATAGATAGGTCATCTCACAAAAAATACAATATAATATGAAGTCTGTTTAAAAACGCCCGATGAAATTATTTAGTACCAGAATTGTTTCAAAAAGCGTAAACTTATTTTTCGATTGAGCTAATTAATAGATTAAGTCGAAATAATTTTTTTGCATGGTCATAAAATAGGAAAAACAGTAAAATACCTTTATGTTGAAACGCAAAGTATTACAAACTTTATTGTAACATCTCATGGTGATTAAACATCAAATAAGTTTTTCCCGATATAGTATGCAAAAAAGTAAGTCTTAAAGCTTACTATCTCTTAATTTCTACAGAAAAAATAAAACTTCTTTCTTTTTGAATTACGAAAATCTTTTTTTTACAAAGCTAACTCTTGACTTTCATATTGCGCGCAGCAAATGATTTCGTTTTGCCAAGTGACCTATTCTTAGACTCTTGGAATTAATTATTTTGTATTCCAGAGTAAACAATAACAACGTCAATTATTTATAGCCTCTATTACTAAAAAGCAAACAGTCTCGGAGGTTTTCTTTAATTTATCAATTAAATGACTACATAAGATATATATATGCTCAT
Organism: Copidosoma floridanum; assembly: GCF_000648655.2. Next base: position 855,622 of record NW_019384289.1, on the reverse strand, counting down.
AATGGCAAAATTTCGCTGAAAAGCTTCTTCGTGAGGCTTTAAAATTTTAAAAATAGTAACATAAGGGTAGTATATTAGCGATCGTGATATTAAAAAACTGTATTTAAATTAATAGGTTATCGCAGAATGACTGTAAAGTCACACCCAAAAGTTTCTAACTTATTTAGACGTAACATAACTTTTAAAAAATGATAGAAAAATTCCTCACACTAAATTTAAGAAATTTTATTTGTCACTCTAAAATATTCTATTTTTCCTGAAATAATTCCTATAAAACACGTATGGAAATTATTGTCAACGTACTGAATTTGTAATAGATCGTAAGTTGATTGATTGTAAACGTAGCGTTATTTTTATACTGCGAGTGTTCACAATGACTCTTCTGTATCCACTAATTAAATATAAAGCTGTTTTAAATATTTTTAAATGTTTTTCTTATATTTTTTGTAATATGAAACCAAATTAATAAAGGTAAAATCACTACAAAAAAAGATAGTCAATTTCTTATTATATTAAGTTCTAACCTCTAACCTCTAACCTCAGTTCGCTCGAAGGAACGCGAACTCTTGAATAAAGTAAAAGAGGCAAATTTAACAGTTTGCCCTCAAGCATTGGCTTCAGAGAGCTCTACCGACTCAAGCTAAAGGTGTGTATATAGGTGTGCATATTTACAGGTATACGTATGAGCATACAGTCAAAAAGTATCTCTCTGAAGTTAAGGCATGAAATGAAGAAAAAATATGTGAGCTGCTCCCGTACTACGTACCGGCCTATTACGTCCATTCAGTCCATGGTAAGTTTTTGTAAAAATTTTTTAGGTCTTAGTCTTACAGCAAATCTAACTAGGTGACGCATGAATGAAAGAACCATATATATACGCCTTCATGGTGTATCACAACTGTATAAATTTATATTTAAAGTGAATTAACTTATTTGATAATNCCTCGAAACCTGCGATAGAAAAATGTTTTTTTGTTTGATTTATGAAGTAATAATTATTATTATTACAGTAAAAAAAATATGTGTACTTTCCAATCAGATGACAATGATCTCTTACTTTTTTATCAACTAAACTGGAGAGATGGTTACATACATGATATAAAGAAGCTTGATCATACATGATCTTCTCTGCTGTTGTCAAATCAATCATCTTAATAGGATTTTTATGCAATTCTTCCAGTTTTAAAGCAAGAAGGTAAAGAATATTGATAAACCATTTAGCAGGTTTCTCATCATTATTTATATTATTTTGTCTATAATTTGTACACTCTGATTTACTGTCATCATAATTGCATTTGATAAAACATCTAATACTAGATGCTACATGATGTTGGTACGTACGTTTATTTTCAACAGATTCCAATAAACATTTAAAGTCCGCATAAACAACAGAAGGTACTCGGTTCTTGTATGTAAAATTGTTAAATTCAAGTAAGTGCTCATTCTTCTCTGTTTTAGGTAGAATAATTTTGCAACTATTCATATTTTTGCAATCTTATTCATGGGCTTTCAATTTATCTTTAGACCAAAAGTAATAAAGGCATCGGCTACGTATGTTAGCAGCATGCTAATGTTCAGACAACTGTTTGCGTATTAAACGTGACAAATTTTTAATCCAAACATAATGATATCTATACTTGGTATTTGAATCGTACTTCATATTGATTTTATTATCATTATCCTCCTTATCACCAATATAAAAACTTTCAACAAGTAAAAGGTTCACGTGATTTTCTTGTTTGTTTCCTGATAAATGACTAGGATAAACATTATAAGTATTACCTTTCTTGTTAAAAAAATATTAATTAACCGAAACATTATTTTGTTTTTCAAATTTATAAATTTTTTTAGGGGTAACAGGGAACTCAATATCATTAAAATTTAACTCGTTTTCGTATCTTCTATAATTTGAGACACGATTTGCATTTTTATTTACCGGATACAATACTGATAAAATAACCCATTTAAAGCATTGATTGTTCGTGTTAACTATGTTTACACAAGCTTTTTTTTCAATGTAGTCTGGTAAGTCTATAAATGAGCTACCTCGCATAGGATTTTATTTATTGATATTGATGACTAAATTTAATATCCGTGAAAACCAGCCAGAACCGGCATCTTCAAAGTCATCCACACTTTGCTCAATTGGTTGTTGCACATTCTTATCAAACCAATCATCTAAATCAGTAGTTTGATAAATGGATTGTGACTTTATGTTAAAGAATTTTATATCGGTACTTTCAATGTTATCTTTTACTGTAACATATTCAGATGACAACACTGTGTTAACTTTTAGTGCTTCATGTTTGCTAAGAGATTGTTGTATTCTGTTAAAAAACTGCTTCTTTGCGTCTTTAAAAAAATTTCTTAAATCTAAATGTTTTAAGTGAATAATCAATGCTGTCATGATTCATTTTTCGAAAGCACTATTAACGTCTTCGAGACTTACTGTTTTATTGTTCTCAGCAACTGGAAGTGTTGTTGATGATATAACTGCTGCTGATGTAGATGCCCCTGCAGCTATACCTTCACCTCGAACTTATTTTGCGGAGTTATTTTCAAATTTGCTAGTTGACGCAATTTCTATATTATTTTCCGGTACTAACACTTCGGAATCATTTTGGAATACTGTAACTGATGCTTCAACTTCACGATCACTGTCTGATACAAAAACTTTAGACTCATTAGTAAATATTTTTGATGCTTCTGCTATTTCTAAGCGATCGTAAAGTAGCTGTATAAGAGTTTCCAGTAAAGCTATGGCTGATTGAAATTTTTTCATTTCAGATGTTGTTAAATCATTTTTTTTTTTTTTTTCACTAAAAAAAATCACTATCCTTAAGAACCGAAAGACTGGTATCTAATTGAATTTGAATACGAGCAACATCATATCTATTAGTAGTTTGTTGGTATATTTGCCACATACGGTGAACCGTGTATTTTAAATATTGTACTGTTGCCATAGCTACCTCGAAACTCCAAGTTTACTTGCTCACAGATTACATGAAAATGAGCTGTTTAAGCAGCTCAAATCTTATTATAACAAATTTTAGAAATAGTAGGGATATGGAGGGGGAGGAGGATTCACATTTGTTTGTGTAAAACTCATCACAATATTTAGAGTAAATTCATTTTATTTTACTTCATTTTTTTTTTTTTATTTATATTTAAATTTACTTAATTTTAAGGATTCGTACTATCACTACTGTCACTACTACAACTACTACTACTGCTGCGGCTACTACTACTACTACTACTACTACTACTACTACTACTACTACTACTACTACTACTACTACTACTACTACTACTACTACTACTACTACTACTACTACTACTACTACTACTACTACTACTACTACTACTACTACTACTACTACTACTACTACTACTACTACTACTACTACTACTACTACTACTACTACTACTACTACTACTACTACTACTACTACTACTACTACTACTACTACTACTACTACTACTACTACTACTACTACTACTACTACTACTACTACTACTACTACTACTACTACTACTACTACTACTACTACTACTACTACTACTACTACTACTACTACTACTACTACTACTACTACTACTACTACTACTACTACTACTACTACTACTACTACTACTACTACTACTACTACTACTACTACTACTACTACTACTACTACTACTACTACTACTACTACTACTACTACTACTACTACTACTACTACTACTACTACTACTACTACTACTACTACTACTACTACTACTACTACTACTACTACTACTACTACTACTACTACTACTACTACTACTACTACTACTACTACTACTACTACTACTACTACTACTACTACTACTACTACTACTACTACTACTACTACTACTACTACTACTACTACTACTACTACTACTACTACTACTACTACTACTACTACTACTACTACTACTACTACTACTACTACTACTACTACTACTACTACTACTACTACTACTACTACTACTACTACTACTACTACTACTACTACTACTACTACTACTACTACTACTACTACTACTACTACTACTACTACTACTACTACTACTACTACTACTACTACTACTACTACTACTACTACTACTACTACTACTACTACTACTACTACTACTACTACTACTACTACTACTACTACTACTACTACTACTACTACTACTACTACTACTACTACTACTACTACTACTACTACTACTACTACTACTACTACTACTACTACTACTACTACTACTACTACTACTACTACTACTACTACTACTACTACTACTACTACTACTACTACTACTACTACTACTACTACTACTACTACTACTACTACTACTACTACTACTACTACTACTACTACTACTACTACTACTACTACTACTACTACTACTACTACTACTACTACTACTACTACTACTACTACTACTACTACTACTACTACTACTACTACTACTACTACTACTACTACTACTACTACTACTACTACTACTACTACTACTACTACTACTACTACTACTACTACTACTACTACTACTACTACTACTACTACTACTACTACTACTACTACTACTACTACTACTACTACTACTACTACTACTACTACTACTACTACTACTACTACTACTACTACTACTACTACTACTACTACTACTACTACTACTACTACTACTACTACTACTACTACTACTACTACTACTACTACTACTACTACTACTACTACTACTACTACTACTACTACTACTACTACTACTACTACTACTACTACTACTACTACTACTACTACTACTACTACTACTACTACTACTACTACTACTACTACTACTACTACTACTACTACTACTACTACTACTACTACTACTACTACTACTACTACTACTACTACTACTACTACTACTACTACTACTACTACTACTACTACTACTACTACTACTACTACTACTACTACTACTACTACTACTACTACTACTACTACTACTACTACTACTACTACTACTACTACTACTACTACTACTACTACTACTACTACTACTACTACTACTACTACTACTACTACTACTACTACTACTACTACTACTACTACTACTACTACTACTACTACTACTACTACTACTACTACTACTACTACTACTACTACTACTACTACTACTACTACTACTACTACTACTACTACTACTACTACTACTACTACTACTACTACTACTACTACTACTACTACTACTACTACTACTACTACTACTACTACTACTACTACTACTACTACTACTACTACTACTACTACTACTACTACTACTACTACTACTACTACTACTACTACTACTACTACTACTACTACTACTACTACTACTACTACTACTACTACTACTACTACTACTACTACTACTACTACTACTACTACTACTACTACTACTACTACTACTACTACTACTACTACTACTACTACTACTACTACTACTACTACTACTACTACTACTACTACTACTACTACTACTACTACTACTACTACTACTACTACTACTACTACTACTACTACTACTACTACTACTACTACTACTACTACTACTACTACTACTACTACTACTACTACTACTACTACTACTACTACTACTACTACTACTACTACTACTACTACTACTACTACTACTACTACTACTACTACTACTACTACTACTACTACTACTACTACTACTACTACTACTACTACTACTACTACTACTACTACTACTACTACTACTACTACTACTACTACTACTACTACTACTACTACTACTACTACTACTACTACTACTACTACTACTACTACTACTACTACTACTACTACTACTACTACTACTACTACTACTACTACTACTACTACTACTACTACTACTACTACTACTACTACTACTACTACTACTACTACTACTACTACTACTACTACTACTACTACTACTACTACTACTACTACTACTACTACTACTACTACTACTACTACTACTACTACTACTACTACTACTACTACTACTACTACTACTACTACTACTACTACTACTACTACTACTACTACTACTACTACTACTACTACTACTACTACTACTACTACTACTACTACTACTACTACTACTACTACTACTACTACTACTACTACTACTACTACTACTACTACTACTACTACTACTACTACTACTACTACTACTACTACTACTACTACTACTACTACTACTACTACTACTACTACTACTACTACTACTACTACTACTACTACTACTACTACTACTACTACTACTACTACTACTACTACTACTACTACTACTACTACTACTACTACTACTACTACTACTACTACTACTACTACTACTACTACTACTACTACTACTACTACTACTACTACTACTACTACTACTACTACTACTACTACTACTACTACTACTACTACTACTACTACTACTACTACTACTACTACTACTACTACTACTACTACTACTACTACTACTACTACTACTACTACTACTACTACTACTACTACTACTACTACTACTACTACTACTACTACTACTACTACTACTACTACTACTACTACTACTACTACTACTACTACTACTACTACTACTACTACTACTACTACTACTACTACTACTACTACTACTACTACTACTACTACTACTACTACTACTACTACTACTACTACTACTACTACTACTACTACTACTACTACTACTACTACTACTACTACTACTACTACTACTACTACTACTACTACTACTACTACTACTACTACTACTACTACTACTACTACTACTACTACTACTACTACTACTACTACTACTACTACTACTACTACTACTACTACTACTACTACTACTACTACTACTACTACTACTACTACTACTACTACTACTACTACTACTACTACTACTACTACTACTACTACTACTACTACTACTACTACTACTACTACTACTACTACTACTACTACTACTACTACTACTACTACTACTACTACTACTACTACTACTACTACTACTACTACTACTACTACTACTACTACTACTACTACTACTACTACTACTACTACTACTACTACTACTACTACTACTACTACTACTACTACTACTACTACTACTACTACTACTACTACTACTACTACTACTACTACTACTACTACTACTACTACTACTACTACTACTACTACTACTACTACTACTACTACTACTACTACTACTACTACTACTACTACTACTACTACTACTACTACTACTACTACTACTACTACTACTACTACTACTACTACTACTACTACTACTACTACTACTACTACTACTACTACTACTACTACTACTACTACTACTACTACTACTACTACTACTACTACTACTACTACTACTACTACTACTACTACTACTACTACTACTACTACTACTACTACTACTACTACTACTACTACTACTACTACTACTACTACTACTACTACTACTACTACTACTACTACTACTACTACTACTACTACTACTACTACTACTACTACTACTACTACTACTACTACTACTACTACTACTACTACTACTACTACTACTACTACTACTACTACTACTACTACTACTACTACTACTACTACTACTACTACTACTACTACTACTACTACTACTACTACTACTACTACTACTACTACTACTACTACTACTACTACTACTACTACTACTACTACTACTACTACTACTACTACTACTACTACTACTACTACTACTACTACTACTACTACTACTACTACTACTACTACTACTACTACTACTACTACTACTACTACTACTACTACTACTACTACTACTACTACTACTACTACTACTACTACTACTACTACTACTACTACTACTACTACTACTACTACTACTACTACTACTACTACTACTACTACTACTACTACTACTACTACTACTACTACTACTACTACTACTACTACTACTACTACTACTACTACTACTACTACTACTACTACTACTACTACTACTACTACTACTACTACTACTACTACTACTACTACTACTACTACTACTACTACTACTACTACTACTACTACTACTACTACTACTACTACTACTACTACTACTACTACTACTACTACTACTACTACTACTACTACTACTACTACTACTACTACTACTACTACTACTACTACTACTACTACTACTACTACTACTACTACTACTACTACTACTACTACTACTACTACTACTACTACTACTACTACTACTACTACTACTACTACTACTACTACTACTACTACTACTACTACTACTACTACTACTACTACTACTACTACTACTACTACTACTACTACTACTACTACTACTACTACTACTACTACTACTACTACTACTACTACTACTACTACTACTACTACTACTACTACTACTACTACTACTACTACTACTACTACTACTACTACTACTACTACTACTACTACTACTACTACTACTACTACTACTACTACTACTACTACTACTACTACTACTACTACTACTACTACTACTACTACTACTACTACTACTACTACTACTACTACTACTACTACTACTACTACTACTACTACTACTACTACTACTACTACTACTACTACTACTACTACTACTACTACTACTACTACTACTACTACTACTACTACTACTACTACTACTACTACTACTACTACTACTACTACTACTACTACTACTACTACTACTACTACTACTACTACTACTACTACTACTACTACTACTACTACTACTACTACTACTACTACTACTACTACTACTACTACTACTACTACTACTACTACTACTACTACTACTACTACTACTACTACTACTACTACTACTACTACTACTACTACTACTACTACTACTACTACTACTACTACTACTACTACTACTACTACTACTACTACTACTACTACTACTACTACTACTACTACTACTACTACTACTACTACTACTACTACTACTACTACTACTACTACTACTACTACTACTACTACTACTACTACTACTACTACTACTACTACTACTACTACTACTACTACTACTACTACTACTACTACTACTACTACTACTACTACTACTACTACTACTACTACTACTACTACTACTACTACTACTACTACTACTACTACTACTACTACTACTACTACTACTACTACTACTACTACTACTACTACTACTACTACTACTACTACTACTACTACTACTACTACTACTACTACTACTACTACTACTACTACTACTACTACTACTACTACTACTACTACTACTACTACTACTACTACTACTACTACTACTACTACTACTACTACTACTACTACTACTACTACTACTACTACTACTACTACTACTACTACTACTACTACTACTACTACTACTACTACTACTACTACTACTACTACTACTACTACTACTACTACTACTACTACTACTACTACTACTACTACTACTACTACTACTACTACTACTACTACTACTACTACTACTACTACTACTACTACTACTACTACTACTACTACTACTACTACTACTACTACTACTACTACTACTACTACTACTACTACTACTACTACTACTACTACTACTACTACTACTACTACTACTACTACTACTACTACTACTACTACTACTACTACTACTACTACTACTACTACTACTACTACTACTACTACTACTACTACTACTACTACTACTACTACTACTACTACTACTACTACTACTACTACTACTACTACTACTACTACTACTACTACTACTACTACTACTACTACTACTACTACTACTACTACTACTACTACTACTACTACTACTACTACTACTACTACTACTACTACTACTACTACTACTACTACTACTACTACTACTACTACTACTACTACTACTACTACTACTACTACTACTACTACTACTACTACTACTACTACTACTACTACTACTACTACTACTACTACTACTACTACTACTACTACTACTACTACTACTACTACTACTACTACTACTACTACTACTACTACTACTACTACTACTACTACTACTACTACTACTACTACTACTACTACTACTACTACTACTACTACTACTACTACTACTACTACTACTACTACTACTACTACTACTACTACTACTACTACTACTACTACTACTACTACTACTACTACTACTACTACTACTACTACTACTACTACTACTACTACTACTACTACTACTACTACTACTACTACTACTACTACTACTACTACTACTACTACTACTACTACTACTACTACTACTACTACTACTACTACTACTACTACTACTACTACTACTACTACTACTACTACTACTACTACTACTACTACTACTACTACTACTACTACTACTACTACTACTACTACTACTACTACTACTACTACTACTACTACTACTACTACTACTACTACTACTACTACTACTACTACTACTACTACTACTACTACTACTACTACTACTACTACTACTACTACTACTACTACTACTACTACTACTACTACTACTACTACTACTACTACTACTACTACTACTACTACTACTACTACTACTACTACTACTACTACTACTACTACTACTACTACTACTACTACTACTACTACTACTACTACTACTACTACTACTACTACTACTACTACTACTACTACTACTACTACTACTACTACTACTACTACTACTACTACTACTACTACTACTACTACTACTACTACTACTACTACTACTACTACTACTACTACTACTACTACTACTACTACTACTACTACTACTACTACTACTACTACTACTACTACTACTACTACTACTACTACTACTACTACTACTACTACTACTACTACTACTACTACTACTACTACTACTACTACTACTACTACTACTACTACTACTACTACTACTACTACTACTACTACTACTACTACTACTACTACTACTACTACTACTACTACTACTACTACTACTACTACTACTACTACTACTACTACTACTACTACTACTACTACTACTACTACTACTACTACTACTACTACTACTACTACTACTACTACTACTACTACTACTACTACTACTACTACTACTACTACTACTACTACTACTACTACTACTACTACTACTACTACTACTACTACTACTACTACTACTACTACTACTACTACTACTACTACTACTACTACTACTACTACTACTACTACTACTACTACTACTACTACTACTACTACTACTACTACTACTACTACTACTACTACTACTACTACTACTACTACTACTACTACTACTACTACTACTACTACTACTACTACTACTACTACTACTACTACTACTACTACTACTACTACTACTACTACTACTACTACTACTACTACTACTACTACTACTACTACTACTACTACTACTACTACTACTACTACTACTACTACTACTACTACTACTACTACTACTACTACTACTACTACTACTACTACTACTACTACTACTACTACTACTACTACTACNGATACAGCACTATTGGGAGCGTCGGCGGAAATATTGTTATGTGATAAGTTCATAATTATTATTTTTTTAAATTAGTATAAAATGAAAAAAATAACAGTTTTTAATGTCTATATTTGATACAAATAATAAGACTTTTTTCTAATACAAAATATAAAACAATAAAAAAGATTTATTATTAACAATTAATAATAGCTATTAGTTTTTGATCATCTTAAAAGTCAAGTATTAGATATTGATATTAACCATAAAAGATCTTCCCAGTTACTACTCGGTATTTTGATAATGACATTTATGACGAAAAAAAAAAAACCAATTTATTTAAATTTATTTCATAGTAACAAATTTATTTATCTCACAAGCAATGTCATATCTGTTATTCATTAAACAGGGATATACTCAACTCAACGAATTCTTCCTTATTGTGTTGTTTAAATGCATACATTTATTTGGAATTTTGTATTTAATTATTAAGAATGCTAACATAAAAAAGGTTAGCAATCCATATTTACAGGAATAGTACACCTGTTTTCCCCCTAAGTGGTATGGAAAAATAGATAAAATTGTGGATACAATTACATTGCCATGAAAACGTCAGTGATAAAGTGGGAAGGGGCGTAAAAATATACGTGCAGACGGCTGACGGCAGTGTTATGAGGGGTGCTAGTGTGTAGTGGGGGCTTTGGATATACGATTTTACTTTCATTGATGGAGTTATTGAAATTTAGTTAAAAGTAGTGGGGGTTATAGAAGAAGTGGGCGAAGATATAGACAGCCTCACCAAAATAATAATATAAAAAAGTTATACCTCTCACGAACCGGAAATGAAAAAATAAAAAAACTGTAAATAAGAAGGTGATCACGGTAGTGCAGCGGTTAAGTTGCAGTTCTGTCGATCTCCAAAGTAAATAAGCAGCTTTTGTCGCGGTTAATACTTGAATGGGTGACCGTTCAAGTCTCGCTGTTTCCTCTATGCTGTTGACTTCCTAGGGTCGATTAACTGTTTCTCTTACGCTTCGTCAACATGATCATAGGTGTGATTGAGTAAATCCTGGTGTGTATACTTACGTGTTTATACTATAAGCATCTGGTCATGACTTAGGTTTGCTGGTTTGCACCGATAGCTGAAAAACACTATATGTTTGTATAAAAAAAGCCATGTTTAAACGTAAGAGCGATGATGAATCATAGTTTAAAAAAAAAAAAAAAAACACTACTCATAAGAAGATAAACATTGAGCCTGTACACACGAATTCTAAAAGAGCAGAGAATAAGGAAATAACGGGAATTGGAGGAATAGTATGCTAGGTGAAGCATGAAAAAGTGATGAATAAGGAATTTTCTTCCACCTACAAGAAAATCATTTTAGTTGATTACAAATATAGTATAATTATTCAGAAAAATTGTTTTTTCCAACTAAGGCTTCGGTTTTAATTGTTAAAAACAAATTGTAAAAATTAATCAAATTTTTTTCACATTTTGATTTGTAGGGGAGACCGAGTTACGACACGTTTACAAGGTTACTCTAGCACATTGTTTTTATTTTAATGCATCGAAAAAAAAATTGTATAAAAAATAAAAATTTTCCGTGTACGGGGAATGATCGGTACCTCCGGTAGGATACGACAAGTACACGAGACTAGTGACACTCTAGGAATGTATAGACATCTATCCCCAGTACTACTTTGTCTGACATTTTCAGTCAAACAGTCCCGAGTGCGTGGCACACGATTTAAACCAAGTCAATCTTCTTTTTTAAATGTTTACAGAATCAAAACCTTTATTAATATGCTCAAATATATATACCGAAATGCCGTCCATTACAGATTTTTATATACTAGTGGAGCTTCGCCTCCCTACGCCCTACGCGCGCCAACCCGGCAATTTTTGAATATCAGTTAAATACTTCATTTTCTCACTTTGCCTTTTAAAGTTAAAAAAAATAATATATCGAAATAAAAAATTTTGTTGAAATTTACGAAATTAACGTAAAAAAATTTTTGTATAATGAAAACAAACATCCATACATCTGACATGACATATGAAAGTATCGAAATTCTAATATTAAAAATAATTTAAATAGAATAATACGCCAATAAACAAATGAAAAGAAAAAAAAAATA
>NW_019384289.1:788889-841900 GCF_000648655.2 Copidosoma floridanum | reverse complement strand
AGGTATTTAAAAACTACAAAATCAACGATAAGGACATAACCACTGTAATCTAGAAGTAAGTTAAAAGATAGCTTAACAGATAAAAGAAAATAAAACTAGAATAATAATTAAATATTAAAACTGCATAATATATGACATGATAAATGTGAAACCATGCTATCAATATGATAGGTTTAAACATAATTGATATCAATGCAATAACACAGCATATCTTAAAAGTTCAGAGAATCACAAGATATCAGAATGCAAAGGTTCAACCTTGAAGTATCTTGATGGCAGTTACAATAATCACACTTGTAATAAATCATAAAATACAAATCATCAAAAAAATGATTCGGCAAAATATTAAAAGCTACGAAAAAAAAAAAAAAAAAAAAATTAAAGAAGTTGGAAAAATAAAAACAAATTATCGTGATAAAAATTGTAATCGTATCAGAGCAACAAATAAAAATAAATCTTCAATAGAACCTCTTTGCTATGGTGAAATGAGTTACAAACGTAAGTATTGTTCAGCAAAGTTCTGAAAAAAAACGTAAGAAATATAGTTGTTGTCACATTGACAAAATTTGTTTAAGTCCTCTGAGTGAATATGACAAAAAACTAAAAAAACTTCTATTTTATGATAATACTTTTAGAATACTAATCCAATATTACAATAATATTTTTAATTTTGCATATTTTATAAGTTATGAGATAGAATAAAAAGGCAAATCTATTTATGACCTAAAAATTTAAGGACGAATTTGTCACGTTGTATATAATACTCTTAAATTAGGTGAGAGCGAAATACCTATTCGTCATGAGACGCGAGGGAGAGGTTTCAGTTCCAGTTATTGGCGTATGATGCTTTTTTACATTGTAGAATGGCGCTAAATTTTTGCGGTTTTCTTTTGAACACGTAAAATTGTAGAGGTTTTAGTTTCAGCTTCAGCCACTTCATTTTTGTGAGGACTCTTCGGAACCAGTAGTCGCGTCTCATAGCGAATTGAACATAGTTAATTATATACATATGACTACCAAGTAGCGATTGAACAAGGATTAAATTCAAGTAAAAACAATAACCTGATTAAAAATCACATAAAAATCCTGACTTTTATTATGAAGAAAAACCCTATAGCTAAAAACTGTAAATATTTGAATCAAATTGCTAATGTAAAATTCCTAATTATAAATTGGCGTTTTTAAGAAAAAGTGAATAAAAACATACCTACATCAAATCATTAACTGCTCCATGTGGAGCAATCATTGTTTCAGACTCAGAATGACCAGAAAATTTTAATTTTAATCTGTGTGTCTATCCTAAGAATTAAACAAAAAATCATCCAAAAGAAACATATTTAAATTAACTCTCCCATTTTGTTGATCCAATGGTATTTCCATCAGGTGATTTAGGCTGGAGTACTAATAACTATAAAAATTGTTTTGATAGTTATTATAATAGTAATATTAATAGTAATAATAATAGTAACCTTACTATGTTACAATATTATTCATCTAGATGATCGTACAGACTAAATATACAAAATTTTAGTCCCCTATTATATGCTGGAAAATTAACTCAACAATTTTTTTACATGCATATTTTATGACTGAAAATCATAGACTAAACTATTTAGGAAATAATAAAAAAATTTAAGAGCTGAATGTTTTGATAGTTAGACCACGTTATATGCAACATCATTATCAAGATGCTATGGCTATAATGAGAAAATGTGGTAGACCAGATTTATTTATAACAGTTACGTGCAATCCTAAATAGTGAAAATTGAAAATAGTTCTGGCTAACTTTAAAAAAAAACAGTGTCAAACTACATATCAAATATAACTGTTCCACACAAACTTACGATCAATTTTAGACGATATAACTCGTAACAATATTTTTGGTAATATATTAGCTTATGCTTACACAGTAGAGTTCCAAAAACGTGGACTACCGCATTCACATTTACTCATAACATTAAATTCTGATAATAAAATAATCACTCCTGAAGATATAAATGTGGAAATATGGAAATGTGCTTGCAAATACATATACAATAAAAAAATTATTAAGAGAGTGGGAAAAGTGGCTGAAAAGGGCTTGAACAAGTATTAGAGCGTTTCAAAGACAATGTGTTCAGAAATTGTAAAGGGACTTAGGAGTTTTCTTAAAACTGTAAGGAAAGCTGAAGAGGTGCAAAAAGTAATATGACTAAAAATGACACGAAAACCGATATAATTTTACTCCAGAGATGTGGCTGAAGGATGGCAGGAGAGAGGTCTTTCAAACTTTACTGGGTTGTACTGTTATTAAGTTATAAAATTGGGAGAGGGGCGGAGGGGGGCTAAACAAAATTGTGTTGGGTTATACTTTTATTGGGTTACAAATTTGGGAAAGGGTGGAGGGGGGTTAAACAAAAATTTAACCCAATTAAAATAAGATAAAAACTGATAGAATTTTACCTTATTTAGAGGAGCTGAAGGAAGGCTTATCAAAATCAAGCGGGGGGCTGGAAGAGGGTGGAGTGGGGCTAACAAAAAGTTCAGTCGAATAAAAATAACGTAAAAACTGTTATAATTTTACTTTATATGAAGGGGTGGTTGAGGAGGGATGGAGATCCTCCAAAATCACTGTACAATATATATATATATTTTTTTTATTATAGTGCTCTACGTCCGGCTCCTTCGATAAAAGCACTACTATGGGCACTTAGCACTTCGTAGAAAGAAGGAAAGAGGGATGGGAGGCCTCCCATTAAGGACGTTCATCACACATAGCGTTCTCTGAAGGATCTTCCTGAAATTTTTATAGGATGCTCGTGGTGATGTTAAAAAGTCAGATGTACAATTTGAGACCATTTCATAACACCGTTCTTTAGATAATAAATGTTGATAATACTTCAATTTAACACGTAACCTTATGGAAAAGTCACATCAAAATGGAATTTATAAGAAAATGGTCAGAAGAATTTTTCCAATTTTTTTTTGCATGACACAATACCATAAAACTGATATTATACTGAATTTTCAGTGGGATCGACAAGTTATTTTTGTAATAAAATAAAAAAACAGTATCAGACGCCTATGTATAGGTATACAAATGCGAGCAAAACATTTGCTGGCTCTGCTGCATGCTTGCTCCCCCCTCACCGCTCTCGAGTTTTGCTCCGCTAACTGTGATGAACGTCCTTAAAAGAGGGGGATAGGGGGAATTAGGCAATTTTTCTGCGAGAAGGTCGCCTAAACCCTCCTCGAAGAGTATTGCGTGGTGAAAAAGCACATGTGAACAATCACAGAGGTACTTGCCCGAAAAAAGTCGCACTGGCGGGGAATCGAACCACGGTCTCCTACGTACCAAAATCCACGACCTAGCCGACTGAGCCACCGCGCGCTATATATATTATACAATATATGTGTATATATATATTAGATACTTCGCTTGTGAAAGTTATTTATACTATACCTACATTAGGGACGATTTGTTGCGCTCAGTCTACGGCGTACGATAGAACAGGTGTTTCCGTTATCTATATTACCGTACGTTACCTACAGTACAGACCCTACAGTATTACAGTAAATTTTTGTGAACATTTTGTGTCACTTCTGTTTTTTCACACCAGGTGTCGTATAGAAAACGAGGACCGAGCAGACGAGCACCTGGAGCAGGCTAATAAAATTGAAAGGGAGAAATAAAAATGATTGTAATTGTAAAACTTTATAAAAATTTATATTTATAGATTTGAATATAAATTAATTAAACTGTGTCAAAAAAACTTGTGTAAAAGACTGTAAAAGTATCGCAACATTATTTAGTGCACCAAAAAATAACGAAAATCTGTATACACCATAGAGCGAGGTTATTTAGGTACCTTGTGATATAAACAAAGTTTTTTTTAAGCAGACGACTTATTATTTTCGCTAGTACGTATAACACTAGTGTTCGCACTGTTCGTCTCAGCTCTTTTGGTCTAATATGTATTCGGACCTGAACAGCTGCACGTGAGCCCTCTGGTGTGATAAAAAAAGCCTGTATCGGGGAAAAGCAACAGCTGATCCAGCTGAATAGCGTGGATGGTGTACGAATTGTTCGATTCGTTGTTAATTTTGCGTATTTTTTGGATCAAATTTTGAAAAGAAATCAAGTTAAGACCTCAGACTATCAGATTATCAAAAATGTGTGCATCGCTTGATTGTTTCGTGAGTAGCAAGTGCGTTTGTAAGTCGGTCGGTCTGATTACCACCATGTATTTTGTATATTTATATACAGAGTGTCCCCCAGTTCCCCCACTAACAGCAAAGACGCACTGGTGGGGAAACCTATGTATGGATATACAAAATACATGGTGGTAATCAGACCGACCGACTTACAAACGCACTTGCCACTCACGAAACAATCAAGCGATGCACAAATTTTTGATAATCTAATTAATAGTCTGAGGTCTTAACTTGATTTCTTTTCAAAATTTGATCCAAAGAATACGCAAAATTAATAACGAATCGGACAATTCGTACACCATCCACGCTATTCAGCTTTTGCTTTTCCCGGATACAGGCTTTTTTTTATCACACCAGAGGGCTCACGTGCAGCTGTTCAGGTCCGAATTCAGCTCCGAGGGTGCGTTCCGAAAGTCAGATTCACCGTGTAAATGGCAACGCTGCTGTCACAGATCGTCATATAAGGTAAAGTGACTACTGGAGCTGAGGTCCGAAATGCCAAAACAAATCGTGATTTTTATCGACGGTGTTATGGAAAAAAGCGCGATTTGTTTTGGCATTTCGGACCTCAGCTCCAGTAGTTATTCTAGCTTATGTGACGATCTGTGACAGCAGCATTGCCATTTACACGGTGAATCTGACTTTCGGAACGCACCCTGAATCCTCCGATAGCTTCCAATTCTCCGAACGCTCCGAGGTAGATAAATAAACGAACCTTTGGCCGGTTCGTCGGTATCATCCAATAACCCAGGGTGCTGACTGGCCACTCTATTAAATAATGAATAATTAATAAATAACACAAGCGCCTAACACCAGATGACCCAGGGCACTTACTGGCTACTTTAATAATTAATCAAATCTTTATTAATAACAAGCGCCTATCACCTGATGACCCGGGGCGCTTACTGGCTATTTTAATAAATAATAAAAAATTAATTTATAACTAAAGTGCCTATCACCAAGTGACCCGAGGCGCTTACTGGCCACTTTAATAATTAATCAAATGATAATCAATAACACAAGCGCCAATCACTAGGCAACTTGGAGTGCTTACTAATCGCTTTATTAATTCATAAAATGGAAACTAATAACACAAGCGCCAATTACCCGATGATTAAGGGTGCGTACTGGCCACTATTTGATAATACAATGTTAAACAATAACACAAGCGACAATCACCCGATGATCCAGGGTGCTTACTTGCCACGTTAATAATTAATAAAAGATTAATTGATAACTAAAGTGCCGATAACCCAAAGACTCGGGGCGCTTACTGGCCACTTTACTAATTAATAAAATGTTAAGCAATAACACAACTGCGAATCATTAGAAAATCCAGGGCACTTCCTGGTCGCTACATTAATTAATTAAATGGTAAACAACAACACAAGCGCCTATCACCAAACAACCTAGGGCTTTATTTATTTACTATATTTGCTTTATTAATTAGTAAATCATTGAATAATAACACA
The DNA here is from genome assembly GCF_000648655.2 of Copidosoma floridanum. Next base: position 836,234 of record NW_019384289.1, on the reverse strand, counting down.
AGTGCTAATCACTAGGCAAATTGAGGCGCTTACGGGCCACTTAATAAAATTAAACCTTGGTTCGTCTGGTGATTAGCATTTGTGTTATTGTTCAACATTTTATTGCTTAATAAAGTGGCCAGTAAGCGCCCCGGGTCATTGGGTGATAGGTGCTTGTGTTATTAATTGAAAATTTATTATTCAATAGAGTGGCGAGTTAGCACCCTTTGTTATAAATTTACACCCTTTGTTATTATTGGGTTATTGGCGTTTGTGTTGTAAGCTTAAAAGACCTGAATTTTTGTGCTGGGTTGGGTACCGGTTTTGTGAGCACTGCACTGCTCTCTTAATTTAATACAGTGATATTTGTACAATTTATTCCAAATAGTGCATATGCAGTGTAAATTAGTGAATATACACTATTTAAACAGTGAAACAGTCGCTTTTACTATTTCATAGTTGTATACTTATAACATTTTAAATAATGAATATTCACTGTGAAATAGTGAATATTCACTGTGAAATAGTGAATATTCTCTATTCTTCCAAGTTAATGTTTCACTATTTCAATTAGTTGATAAAACTATTGTTGGTAGTACTTGAAAAATGTGTACGAATTGTGCAATTACCTTATATTTGGATCAAGATATTTTATTGGATTACTGATAAATAATTAGAATAAAAATTTGTATCGATTGGGTGCCAACGAGCGACCCTCATTTTTCACTATTTCGCTAGTGAAAATCTTGTTCACTTGCGCAAATAGTGAAATTTTCACTGTTTTAAATTAAGAGAGTGCCTTTTTACAGTTCTGTCGTTTTTTTGTTCAGTTTATCTTAAGTTATTGTATTATTATTTATTGAATTAATTAGTTATTTATTTGATAGATTCATCACAATAAGTGTAGAATTATCTCCTACTTGTTGACTCATTATCTTATTCGAATCTCACGCGTTTATTATTTTGATTTTGAAATTAGTGTCATTTATAACATATTATACAATTTACGACGCTTATGTCATATTATACACCTGACGTGTCGTAAACTCAGTGTCGCACTATTTACCCATCCCTGGTAATGTGGTCATACGTAAAACACATGGGCCGGCTTCCAAAACAAACTTCTGACTCTCATATACGATTTGGAGCAAGTCTTTTTAAAGAAGCAAGTTCATAAAATCTATACTTATTTTCACTTTTATTTAGTTTAAAATGGAGCAACAGACTGAAACGGTCGACCCAAATTTAAATGCTGAGGCTTACAGAAATTTGACCTTGGCGAATAATCTGCTTCATGACAAACAGCTCGAGGTTGTTATTGTGCACAGAGGTGAGTTTTAGATCAGCTAAGTAAAACCTGATAGGTATGTTATTGATATTATGTTTTATTTATGTTCTGCTTACTTTCATTATTCATGTAAATTTAATAATCTATATTAACTTTTTTATGAACATCTATACTATTTCATGAATGGTCTTATGGTGGATTCTTTTATTTATAAAAAAACTATAATTAACTCAAATTTAACATGTGCTCTTGTACATACTTGTAGATGACAGTTTGGTACTCGGAGCCAGTAACATGGTAGATCGTTACTGGTATGGAACACTGTGGTATTTTAGTGAGCCTGTAGGTTTTGATCGCAACAGTTACTCAGCTGCTACAAGAACTGAAAGTGGAGTGCGTGATGCTGTGTTCCTTGGAAAACATGACAAATTTTTTGTTGGAGAAGACAGTGGGCTTGTGCAAATCTACGAAGTAACACTAAACACAGACACTAAGGCAAAAGATTTGCAATTCACAGGCTACTCTTGCCAACATGATGACAGTGTTACATCAATCGCAGCTTTCTATGACAATACTCACACTGTCTCAGGAGGAATGGATTGCAAGTAAGACATTGATAGCACATTTAAATGTCAACAAATATCGTTCCAAAGGTTTAATGTACATGAAATTTTATTTATATTTTAGCATCAAAATCTGGGATACAACAGAAATGATAACCACATTATCATTCAATCAGGCTCAAACTAATGTTATTACTGGCATTGCAGCACAATTTGAAAGTGATACAGTGTTTGTGTCTACATCTTTGGATTCTGAAGCACTTCTTTGGGATATAAGAGATCCAAAACCGGCTACTGGTTAGTAAACATTTTTTTTTTTTTTTTTCTTTAGATCTGTAAGTGAGCATATGATATCTAGTTATAGCTTTTTTCAAGATGAATAAAAGTTATTATCAACTGAAATAAGATTTAAATTGTCCATAAAACTATAGTTAAAATTTTTTACGCAATGAAAGATAAAGTAAAATTTTTTTTACTTCAAGGTTTATGGGAAAAACAAGATTGTGGTCTAACAGCTGTGTCTTGGAAACCTAACGATCAAAATGTTTTGGCTCTTGGAGCCGAAGATGGAAGTGTTATCATATTAGATATTCGACACATTGGTCCTAATCCTATACATGAATCTGTCCAGTTTCCTCGTGGAGTAAGAAAATTACTGTTCAATACAGTAAATCCAACTCAGTTGGCAGGCTGTTGTGATTCTACGGAAGTTAAAGTTTTAAATGTTAAAGAAGATAATGTAGAAGTTATTTTTGAAAACAATGCACATTCTGACTTTGTTCGAGGACTGGCATGGCACCAAAATGATTTGATAACGTGCTCCTGGGACAATACAGTGTTACGACATTCTATAGTGTCTTGAATAGTTTAAACAAGCGTATTTTTACAAATATAAAAAATGTATTTGTTTCTTTTTTTCAATGCCACAAAAAATTTTCTTTCACAGGAATCATAATGTTCAAGTTTTTGTTGAAAAACGAATTACTTGATGAAAAAATCGATTACACACAAAACGTTACATTATTAAGTTACTGCAATAAATTATAAAGTGAAGAGACAATCACCCGATGATCCAGGGTGCTTACTTGCCACGTTATTAAATAATAAAAAATTAATTGATAACTAAAGTGCCTATCACCAAGTGACCCGAGGCGCTTACTGGCTACTCTGTCATATAAATAATTTTTAATAACACAAGCGCCTATCACCAAGTGACCCGAGGCGCTTACTGGCCACTTTAATAATTAATCAAATGATAATCAATAACAAAAGTGCCTATCACCAAGTGACCCGAGGCGCTTACTGGCCACTTTAATAATCGATATATATTATTAATTAACAGCACAAGCACCTATCACCTGATGACCCGGGGCGCTTACTGGCCACTTTAATAAATAATAAAAAATTAATTTATAACTAAAGTGCCTATCACCAAGTGACCCGAGGCGCTTACTGGCCACTTTAATAATTAATCAAATGATAATCAATAACACAAGCGCCAATCACTAGGCAACTTGGAGTGCTTACTAATCGCTTTATTAATTCATAAAATGGAAACTAATAACACAAGCGCCAATTACCCGATGATTAAGGGTGCGTACTGGCCACTATTTGATAATACAATGTTAAACAATAACACAAGCGACAATCACCCGATGATCCAGGGTGCTTACTTGCCACGTTAATAATTAATAAAAGATTAATTGATAACTAAAGTGCCGATAACCCAAAGACTCGGGGCGCTTACTGGCCAATACAATGTTAAACAATAACACAAGCGACAATCACCCGATGATCCAGGGTGCTTACTTGCCACGTTAATAATTAATAAAAGATTAATTGATAACTAAAGTGCCGATAACCCAAAGACTCGGGGCGCTTACTGGCCACTTTACTAATTAATAAAATGTTAAGCAATAACACAACTGCGAATCATTAGAAAATCCAGGGCACTTCCTGGTCGCTACATTAATTAATTAAATGGTAAACAACAACACAAGCGCCTATCACCAAACAACCTAGGGCTTTATTTATTTACTATATTTGCTTTATTAATTAGTAAATCATTGAATAATAACACAAGTGCTAATCACTAGGCAAATTGAGGCGCTTACGGGCCACTTAATAAAATTAAACCTTGGTTCGTCTGGTGATTAGCATTTGTGTTATTGTTCAACATTTTATTGCTTAATAAAGTGGCCAGTAAGCGCCCCGGGTCATTGGGTGATAGGTGCTTGTGTTATTAATTGAAAATTTATTATTCAATAGAGTGGCGAGTTAGCACCCTTTGTTATAAATTTACACCCTTTGTTATTATTGGGTTATTGGCGTTTGTGTTGTAAGCTTAAAAGACCTGAATTTTTGTGCTGGGTTGGGTACCGGTTTTGTGAGCACTGCACTGCTCTCTTAATTTAATACAGTGATATTTGTACAATTTATTCCAAATAGTGCATATGCAGTGTAAATTAGTGAATATACACTATTTAAACAGTGAAACAGTCGCTTTTACTATTTCATAGTTGTATACTTATAACATTTTAAATAATGAATATTCACTGTGAAATAGTGAATATTCACTGTGAAATAGTGAATATTCTCTATTCTTCCAAGTTAATGTTTCACTATTTCAATTAGTTGATAAAACTATTGTTGGTAGTACTTGAAAAATGTGTACGAATTGTGCAATTACCTTATATTTGGATCAAGATATTTTATTGGATTACTGATAAATAATTAGAATAAAAATTTGTATCGATTGGGTGCCAACGAGCGACCCTCATTTTTCACTATTTCGCTAGTGAAAATCTTGTTCACTTGCGCAAATAGTGAAATTTTCACTGTTTTAAATTAAGAGAGTGCCTTTTTACAGTTCTGTCGTTTTTTTGTTCAGTTTATCTTAAGTTATTGTATTATTATTTATTGAATTAATTAGTTATTTATTTGATAGATTCATCACAATAAGTGTAGAATTATCTCCTACTTGTTGACTCATTATCTTATTCGAATCTCACGCGTTTATTATTTTGATTTTGAAATTAGTGTCATTTATAACATATTATACAATTTACGACGCTTATGTCATATTATACACCTGACGTGTCGTAAACTCAGTGTCGCACTATTTACCCATCCCTGGTAATGTGGTCATACGTAAAACACATGGGCCGGCTTCCAAAACAAACTTCTGACTCTCATATACGATTTGGAGCAAGTCTTTTTAAAGAAGCAAGTTCATAAAATCTATACTTATTTTCACTTTTATTTAGTTTAAAATGGAGCAACAGACTGAAACGGTCGACCCAAATTTAAATGCTGAGGCTTACAGAAATTTGACCTTGGCGAATAATCTGCTTCATGACAAACAGCTCGAGGTTGTTATTGTGCACAGAGGTGAGTTTTAGATCAGCTAAGTAAAACCTGATAGGTATGTTATTGATATTATGTTTTATTTATGTTCTGCTTACTTTCATTATTCATGTAAATTTAATAATCTATATTAACTTTTTTATGAACATCTATACTATTTCATGAATGGTCTTATGGTGGATTCTTTTATTTATAAAAAAACTATAATTAACTCAAATTTAACATGTGCTCTTGTACATACTTGTAGATGACAGTTTGGTACTCGGAGCCAGTAACATGGTAGATCGTTACTGGTATGGAACACTGTGGTATTTTAGTGAGCCTGTAGGTTTTGATCGCAACAGTTACTCAGCTGCTACAAGAACTGAAAGTGGAGTGCGTGATGCTGTGTTCCTTGGAAAACATGACAAATTTTTTGTTGGAGAAGACAGTGGGCTTGTGCAAATCTACGAAGTAACACTAAACACAGACACTAAGGCAAAAGATTTGCAATTCACAGGCTACTCTTGCCAACATGATGACAGTGTTACATCAATCGCAGCTTTCTATGACAATACTCACACTGTCTCAGGAGGAATGGATTGCAAGTAAGACATTGATAGCACATTTAAATGTCAACAAATATCGTTCCAAAGGTTTAATGTACATGAAATTTTATTTATATTTTAGCATCAAAATCTGGGATACAACAGAAATGATAACCACATTATCATTCAATCAGGCTCAAACTAATGTTATTACTGGCATTGCAGCACAATTTGAAAGTGATACAGTGTTTGTGTCTACATCTTTGGATTCTGAAGCACTTCTTTGGGATATAAGAGATCCAAAACCGGCTACTGGTTAGTAAACATTTTTTTTTTTTTTTTTCTTTAGATCTGTAAGTGAGCATATGATATCTAGTTATAGCTTTTTTCAAGATGAATAAAAGTTATTATCAACTGAAATAAGATTTAAATTGTCCATAAAACTATAGTTAAAATTTTTTACGCAATGAAAGATAAAGTAAAATTTTTTTTACTTCAAGGTTTATGGGAAAAACAAGATTGTGGTCTAACAGCTGTGTCTTGGAAACCTAACGATCAAAATGTTTTGGCTCTTGGAGCCGAAGATGGAAGTGTTATCATATTAGATATTCGACACATTGGTCCTAATCCTATACATGAATCTGTCCAGTTTCCTCGTGGAGTAAGAAAATTACTGTTCAATACAGTAAATCCAACTCAGTTGGCAGGCTGTTGTGATTCTACGGAAGTTAAAGTTTTAAATGTTAAAGAAGATAATGTAGAAGTTATTTTTGAAAACAATGCACATTCTGACTTTGTTCGAGGACTGGCATGGCACCAAAATGATTTGATAACGTGCTCCTGGGACAATACAGTGTTACGACATTCTATAGTGTCTTGAATAGTTTAAACAAGCGTATTTTTACAAATATAAAAAATGTATTTGTTTCTTTTTTTCAATGCCACAAAAAATTTTCTTTCACAGGAATCATAATGTTCAAGTTTTTGTTGAAAAACGAATTACTTGATGAAAAAATCGATTACACACAAAACGTTACATTATTAAGTTACTGCAATAAATTATAAAGTGTTAAACATTTTTTAAAACCAATCTTCTTGCTTATCATTCATTTATTTTTTAAATAAGATAAAATCCATAACTTTTTCAATAAATACATGTATCAAATTATTATGGCGTACTTTACCAAGAGATAACAACCTATTTCAACCATTCACTTTATAACAGAGTAAACAGTAATAAAGATATATAGATCATTGAAACATTCGTTTTAACAGGCCAAGTGCCCATGAAATAAAAAAAAGAGAGTGGTTATAAAATACGATTCGTAATATTTTGGAAATAACTTATTTATTAAAATAATTTTAAACATAAAAAACTTCGAAAATAACTCATTTCAGTTGGTTCAAGGAATTTCTATTTCTCGAGGCTTTTGAAATGCAGAAACAAGAGCATTCAACTGTACAGCTTCGTTACAGCCACTGATGACCCGTTTTTCAATTTCTGCCATCCTTATAATAAGTTCAATCAATACATCATCTGGAAACTCAACTAAAAAATAGATGAAATTAAAATTAACTGAAATCCCAGGTAGAGGCTTGATAGTAAGTACTTACTCTTATTAACAAGACCTTGAAGTTCTGTTAATATATCCTGTAAAGCTAGTCCTTTTCTAGTTTTTAAATCTTGAACTTCTGATTTACTGATAAGGATCATAAATTATTTTGGTGAAATAGGCTTAATTAATTACGTCGGGTTTTACATTTTATAGTTAAATAAATAAGGACAATTTTTAAGAAAAAAAACTTACTCAAGATACTAAACTTATAGTAAACATGGGTTGAGATATTAAAAGGATACTGTTGTAAGCAAATTCATAAGATTCATTTAAAAGCCAATTAACAATGTTCTTTATATCATTTGGTAGCGGATGCCCAACACAGGCGTAAACATTTTCTTCATTGACGCATCCAAAAGCTAGCCACGTGCTTTGTAAAACATTAATAACTCTTCTCATATCACCACCACTTAAAGTCATTAACGCCTGCTTGCCATCTTCCGTCACATTAACACTAAAACAATTTATTCATTATAAATTATTTTAAAAAATAAAGTAAATCTATTTACTCAAATTGTTACGAACTTTTCTTCTTTAACAACATGCTCTAAACGTGGCAGAATTTGTGCTGGAGCAAGTGGGCCAAATCTAAACTTTGTACAACGAGATTGAAGGGCAGGGATGATTTTGCTCAAATAATTGCATATAATACAAAATCTTACATTATCAGTGTACTTTTCAATAACTGAAATCATATTCAAATTATGCTGGTTAGTTATCAAACACATTATCGACACAAAAAAAAAAAAAAAAAAACTAACTTCTTCTAAGTGCATTTTGAGCGTCATTAGTCATGGCATCAGCTTCATCAAGTATAATTAATTTGAACCCCGATCTGTACATTGTGCCTGTGCTGGCAAAACTTAATATCTGACCTCTAACAATACCAATACCTCTATCATCTGACGCATTCAGCTCCAAAACCTGAAAAGAAAGTTACGAGTGATAAAAACTGTTTGTCATGCATAGGTAATCAAACGAAGTAAATGGATATATACCATTGAATTAAACTGCTGTGGTGTGTAAAGTTTTTTGGCACATGCAAGAATCGTACTGGTCTTACCAGTACCTGGAGGACCATACAGTAACAAGTGAGGCAGCTGATTTTCATCAATGAACTTGTTGACTGTAATACACGCGATTTACAATGTAATTAATGAAACGCCATGAAAGGTGCTTTACACCAACAACTTACTTGTTTGGATGATCTCTTCGTGAGAAATAAGATCAGATAATTTATTTGGTCTATACTTTTCAACCCTAAAAATACATAAAATAGCAAACGATATTATTTAATAAATAAAAAATAAATACATTTTGAAAATTTAATTCACCATGGCAAATTGGGCACTGTTTTAGCCACGTTTGGTGACATTTTCTATTCACTCCTGCTCTTACAATAACTATTTGTTTATGTATAATGTATACTATCAATGAGGTTATGTTATGAAAATATTGAATACAAAAAGTGCGCGCATTAGCTTTGTTTTGGACGTTTTGGCCGTTTTGGGTTTTGGCCATAGAGGTATAAGAATAGAGGAGAAAAGGGGGCGTAAGGCGTGAGGCGTGAGTGAGTCCCACATGGGGAATTGGGAATGGGATGGGACCATATGTTCTATATCTTACACCGTGTGCCGTACACAGCCCGTATCAGGGATGGGAAATTGCTATGAAAAGGTATTTATGACATGTCACGTGTCAAATATGTCATTTATGTCAAAAATGTAATAAATGACGCAGACGTTTGGAACGTGTTTCGGGACGCGTTCGAATATTATCGTATAGTGTTCGTGTGGAGGTCTTCCTTAGTCACTCATTTTACGACAAACTTTTTAATTCCGCTTGCCTTAAACCTGTGTCCCGCGTACTTATTAACTTATATTTTTGTTCTTGAAATTTCCACAAGGAAGAAGTTTGGTAGTATCACGCTGTATTTAAATGGTAAAAAGTTTTAACTCGTGTCGCGAGTCGTAATACTCGCAATTCGGCCAAAAGAATACTAACCTACCCTAACAAATACAAAAAAAAATTCACCGTGTCATAAAGACATGAAATGTCATTAATTGAATATTCATGACACGTCATAAATTGAATTTATGACATGACATAAATGACACGGCCATCCCTGGCCCGTATACATACTCCTCCAGAACGAGCTCTATAAATTTGTTCGATTAAGAGGTTCCGAGCGCTCGGAGCGCTCCAACTGCTCCACACGCGCTCATAATCAGGAAACCTAAAAAATCCGTAAGAGCTATGAATTATCTTAACCTCTTAAGGTATATGGTACGGCCTCTGTAGATAATTTACTTACACTAGATCACAAGTAAATCGGGCGCTACAACGGATTTTTTGGGTCACCAGGAGCCGTACCATATAACTTTTTCCGCTTCGCGTAAATCATAATGTAAATGTAAATGTTATAACATAGGCCCGCGAAGCGGTATAAGTTATATGGTACGGATCCTGGGCCGAGAGTACGTGTGGAGCGCTCCGAAGGCTCGGAGTGCTCCGAACTCTAGCCCGAACACGCGTTCTTGCTCCGAGCGCTCCGAGTGCTCCAAGTGCACGTGACTCAGGCCGCCTGTGGATAGCCGTGTAAGATCCAGCTCAACGTAATCGCGAGTAAACAAACCGTTTTTTTGTTTTGATTGCATAGTTGGAAGGTTTTTTTATTGTTTATCATGACACCGGAAAATGTTAGTATTATATTAATGTTACAAAATATAAAATTCGTATGTTCATTCAGTCTTCAACTCTGATCCAAGTCTCGGAATCATTAGATATATAAGAAGCATTATTTTTTTTACATCCTAAAATATTGGTAGATCAGCATTTGATTCTAAAAAATTGTATTCTATAAAGAGTACTGATATGTACCTACCTCTATCAGGAGGGGGGTATACGTAAAAGCCCATCAGTTCAACTTCCCGATATTGAGAGAGACAATGATGTTTCAAAATTTGATCATCCTCAATATCATATCCACATTTGCCACAACGCAATTTTATCAAAGTCTATTGCAAATTCGTAAATGCTTAGCTAATCTCATTAATTGAAGCATAAAAAAATTTTCCATTTTAGAAAAAACTTGGTAAAACTTTAAAACAAAAAATTTTTTGAGAAACTTTTTTAAAAACACATATCAGCTTTTTCACCTCGTAACTATACTAGAGCTGTCGACAACCACTTTTTAATTCGTATGAAATAAAATAAAATCGTTTTTATGAATCATTGATTACTATTAAAAATAATATAGGTTAGCTGGATCTTACACGGCTATCCAATGGTGGCCTGAGTCACTTGCACTTGGAGCGCTCGGAGCAAGAACGCGTGTTCGGGCTAAAGTTCGGAGCACTCCGAGCGCTCCGAGCGCTCGGAACCTCTTAATCGAACAAATCTATTGTTTGGTTCTGGTATATAGTATCCTGTTGTCACTCAGCTTTTGTTTTTTTTTTGTAATCCAGAATTGGAGATAACATATAATTTTACAGAAATCATGACTAGTGACGATGAAGCGTCTGAAAAAATTGTTTTTAAAAAGAAAAAGGTGAAAGCCTTGAGAAAGCGGAAAACGTCGTCTTCAGATGAAAACAGTGGTAGTGAAGACAATTTTAACAGGTACCTATTGCCTCTTGCAGTTAAATTTTCAATTAATATTTTGGATATACAGAAAATACATACATAAATTTATGTGTAAATATATACAGGTATGCATACTAATTGTAGATTTCAGTTAGAAGAACTAAGAACTGTTCAAAAACTACGTGAACGTCCAAAAGGAGTAAATATTGTTGGTTTAGCTTTAGGTGAGGCTGCAACACCCATTGACAGAATAGTTGATGTAGGTTTGATTTTTTAGATTTTTTAAACTAATTAAAGTGACTACTTTCTTCTTACTTATTATTAAGTTACTTTGTCTTTGTTTTGAAGTCCGATCCATTTAAAGTCAAAGCAGGTGGAATGGTAAACATGGCTGCTTTGAAAAACAGTAAAATTAAACAAGATGATGCTTATGATACTGGGATTGGAACTCAGTTTAATGCAGAAACAAACAAACGCGATGAAGATGATGAAATGTGAATACTTTGGTAAACTTTGATTTTTTTTAAGTAGAACTGTAGAAGTTACTATATTTGAGAATTTATATTATCAGGGTCAAGTACATCGAGGAAGAGCTACAAAAAAGAAAGAATAAAAACAGTATTAACCGAGAGGACGATGCCAATAAAAATAAAATGCTTTACTGCTCACCAGAAGAAGCAGCACTTCAAGCAGTGCCTGAGCACTTGAGGCAAAGTTCATCACACAAAAGTGAAGAGATGTTATCGAATCAAATGCTTTCTGGAATTCCTGAAGTTGATCTGGGCATAGAGTACATGTTACATATTTTTAAACTCAAAACTTACGTGACAAGATCTTCTATTGTAACATAATTATTGTAATTTTTCAGAGCCAAAATTCGCAATATTGAGTCAACCGAGGAGGCAAAGTTAAAATTACTGTGGGAGAGACATAGAAAGAAGGACGGTCCATCTCAGTTTGTGCCTACTAATATGGCTGTAAACTTTGTTCAACACAACAGATGTAAGATATGATTTCCAAGTGGATAACCTGGTTATTTTTATTGTTGTACCTTCATAATATTAAATCATCTATTTATTGATATTTCAGTTAATTTAGATGATGATGCACAAAAAAGAAAGAGACAAGGATCTTCTCAGAGACATATACCGCAAACATCAAACTCAAAAGATAAGAGAAAAGATAGCGATGAAAAAGCTACTGATGATTATCACTATGAGAGATTTAAAAAACAGTTTAGGCGATTTTAATGCATTTTGTTTGCTAAATACAAAGTTTGTATATAATCGTGACTCAAAAGAAATTTTGTACATTACAGAATTATACATTTTGCAAACATAAAAGCTGAGCTTGCTTGGTTATCAGCACTCACTGTTATCTGAGTCGTGCATCATACATCATACATCGTTAAAATTGTTGCTCCAAAACATTATATTTATGGCTTCTAATATGCTGAAAAACTTACTATTTGACTCGTTTCAGTCTATAAGACCTTTTAATAAAAAAAAAAAAATTACTTATCTTATGCTACTAGGGTTGAGAAGTATATGAAAAAATAGAAATATCAAAAGAAGCAGTAAATAATTGTTACTTATTATCACTATCTGAAACTTGACGTTTGAAATTTATCAAAAACTCACCTGAAAAAACGGATGATGTGTAATTAATCCAGGAAAGCGGTACGGCATTACATGTGGTTCTACATATGGCTTCATATCAGGGGTCTTACTATTTCAGGAATTACAAAAAAGTTGAAGTTTCTTTTTTTTTTTTTTTTTTTTTTATATTCAAGAAAAATCAGCTGAATCCCTTGTTTTGAAGGTATCATCCAGATGTTAACAGTTATTGTTAACAGTAAATAACGTATTACGGTATTTAGTATTTATTTCTAGATGACAAAATTTTTTTTTTTCGATCTGTAATTCCATGTATTTTTCCACATGGAATTACATACGGCATTACCAATCTGAAACACCTTATGTAAAACCATATTAATGCCGGTCGGCTAGTCGGCTTTCCTGAAGTATATATCCACATACAATTCTGAATGATAAATTCTGGCTGATACATAACCAAAGAAAAAATTTTACACCGGTAAACTTGAACCAGATAATATAGAATATACTCGAGTACCTACTTACATTCTATATTTTCTGCTTGAAATTACCGTGTTAATATTTACATATAATTTTGAAGTCGCTGATAAGACCACCTACACCCTAGCCTGAAAAGTGTTGTGTATACAAAAATAAAAAATAAAGAGTCGTATATTTTCAATTACTTCGACCACCTCTGCATAAAGTTTTAATTGCTTCTGTCTCAAAATAGCAAAAAAAAAAAATATTTTTGAGAAGAAAAATTGGCTTATCTTTGACAAGTGATAACACAATAAATACGGAACACTTCGAATTGCTTCTACCGCCAATGAACTGCTTTTGACCTCTTCTTAATTGCTTCGGTGAGTTTGATAACAGCTTCGTTAATTTAAATAATTTATTGATAGAAATAGGATTTCCAGCAATAGTCTAGGAAATATTAATAGTAAAATAGTTGTGACGCGCGCATGCGTGAATGTCAAATACTTCACTGGAAATACTTGGGGAGCCTGTACATGGGTGTCTGAATGTCTTTTAAGACTGTTAGCCAATTCTATAGCGGGTGATTCAATTCGAACTAACGTTAACTGAATATTGATATAAATTGTTTTAAACAAGATAATAGGCGTCCTGTTCGTAACAAAACTATGTTACGTGATTGCATTATAATATTGGAAAGATATTTAGCCACCAAAACTAAAAAAAAATTTGCCAACGCTGAGTCGTTAAAAAGAGAGGTTATGTTGACAAAATTATTGTATTAACATGAATTGTAGAAATTTTTCATTAGATGCCTTAAAGACGTTCTAACCTTATAATTTCATCACGTTACATAGTTTTATTATGAATAAAGTGTCTATTTCCTTGTTTAAAACAAATTATATCGGTATTCAGTTAACATCAGTTTGAATTAAATCAACCGCCATAGGTGTGGCTTACAGGCTTAAGACTGTAAGACGCCCATGTACAGGCACCCTTAGGGTGAGATTACATGGAGTCTGGCAGTCTGCAGACTGGCAGAATCGCGCTAAGTTTAAAATATGTTTCAAAATTAATATTTAAAACCTGTTACGTAAGCAAAGAAATAATTATCGTAATACATTTGCATTTCTGTATGAACTAATATTCATGAAAAAAAAGGCGACGAAAAACGTTTTGTCACAGTTACATATTGTTATACATACCAGGTAACATCAGTGACCCCACTGACCGACTGTGCGATGTTAACATAAATCTATAAAAAAAGTTATAAAATAATATTTGACACGTTTTATTGTAAATGAAATTGATTATAACTAAGCCTTTATTCTGTTATGACAATAATTACAATTTTTTCTTTATTTTACTAAATTATTCTGAGATGTTATAATTTAAACATAATTTAAACTTAGCGCGATTCTGCCAGTCTGCAGACTGCCAGACTCTATGTAATCTCACCCTTAGTTTCTGGAAATCCAATTTCTATCAATAAATTATTTAAATTAACGAAGCTGTTATCGGATTCACCGAAGCAATTAAGAAGAGGTCAAAAGCAGTTCATTAGCGGTAGAAGCAATTCGAAATGTTCCGTATTTATTGTGTTATCACCTGTCAAAGATAAGCCAATTTTTCTTCTCAAAAAAATTTTTTTTTTGCTTTTTTGAGACAGAAGCAATTAAAACTTTATGCATAGGTGGTCGAAGTAATTGAAAATATACGACCCTTCATTTTTTATTTTTGTATACACAACATTTTGCAGGCTGGGGTGTAGGTAGTGCTGATGAGAACGAATCCTGGGTTTTTTTAACCTTATTGGGTATTGGGTCAAGATCAAAGTTATTTTAAAGTCAAATTACGTAAAATAAGTATACCGATATTAGACAAGGCCTCTGTATGATCCTCAGGTAACACAGCACTACAAAAACCATCATTTCATTGAATTACACGATTTTCTAGAAATTCTAGGCTGTAAATTAGTTTCCCAGCCCTATCTCAAGTTATGACGTCAATAATGACGTCATTCCAGACATCGCAAAATACGTCATTCATGACGTCGTGAATGACATCACATTGACGTCAACATGACGTCATTTGTGACGTCGCAAAAGACGTACTCCACGACGTCTCAAAAAACGTCATTTGCATAGGTTGTTGTTTAACAAAGGGCTGTTTGAAAGCATTTGATGGCCTTGTAGGTGCTACCATCAGGATGCTAACACTAAAACCGGGAGGTTCAAGTATTTTTTATAATAAAAAAATAATTTTCTCAAATAGGGAAAAAACTTTCTAAGTTCAAAAACTTTTCGAACCCCTCTGTTTTGGTGTTACCATCTTGATGGTAGCACCTACAAGGCCATCAAATGCTTTTAAACACCCCTTTGTTAAACAACAACCTATGTAAATGACGTATTTTGAGACGTCGTGGAGTACGTCTTTAGCGACATTGTAAATGACGTCATGTTGACGTCATAACTTGAGATAGGGAGTAGTTCACCGGTGGTAAAACATTCTTCATGGAACTGTACACTTTTTATTAACTAGAATATGATGGCGCGCTTCTTCCAATACTTTTATAATTGTATTCGTAACCTTATCAAACCATGATATTTCTATACTTTATCGAATTTCTTGAATTTGACCTTATAATGACCTCAATCTTGATCTGATAGAGTCGAACGGACCACGGATTTGGGTTCAGCGACAAAAACTTAATTACAGTAACAAAGCCCGCCATTTTTTTGTAATGCTGTGTTATAATTACTGTTAATAACAGTTTTTTAAATTATATTATAGTAATGGTAAAAAAAATAAAAATTTTATTAAAAAGTATATTGTTTCACAAGTTTCCTAATGATTACGTGCTTTATATTTTAAAAGCTTTCAAAATTCGCAGTCAAACATGGCGGCGCGATGGAAGCATTCCTAAGGCCGCGGTCACATGGAGAGCGTAACGCGTACCGCGTAACCCTTTGAGCCGATGAGAGTGAAAGAAAAGTTCGCGTACTTTATCTCTTTCACTCTTATGGGCTCAAATGGTCACGCGGTACGCGTTACGCTCTCCATGTGACCGGGGATGCGTTCCGTAAGCACTGGCCGTTTAATCTAAGTATTTAGATAATGTGTAGATAACTTATTAGTGTGAGAGAGATAACATGTCACACTTTTCCCCTTGCACTTAAATGTCATCTATAGGACACCGAGATATTTGTAGATTAACTTCTGTAGCTTGCGGAACGCACCTTACGCACCCCGGGGCCTTACGCTCTCCATGTGACCGCGACCTAAGGATGCTTGTACATTCAGTAGATGACCAGGGAGCTATTCACATAGACATTTTTTGCTTATTTCATTGTGAAATTTCATGGGTGTAATCCGCAATCGCCGCCAGCAGTTACATATGTAAGACGTGACAACGTTGCGTGGTTGGGGGCGCTACTGTCGATTTACTCGTGATGTGATCCGCAATCCCGCCAGCAGTAAAGCAGACGACGTCGGTCTACTTGCTTTTTTTCGTGACATTTTCTGATTGTAAACAAAGCATATTGTGCTAGACGTAAACAAACACGCAGACCAAAAAAAAATAGTTTCAAGTTCCAAAAAGAAAAGTGGAAATAACAGCTTTACTGCTGGCGGTATTGCGCGGGATTACAGCAAAAATGTCACGAAAAAGAGCAAGTAGACTGACGTCGTCTGCTTTACTGCTGGCGGGATTGTGTATCACATCACCAGTAAATCGAAAGTAGCGCCCCCAACCACGCAACGTTGTCACGTCTTACGTATGTAACTGCTGGCGACGATTGCGGATTACAACCCATATTGAAAAGGGGGTTCCACTGTTCCGCTAAACTCAAAGTGAGTAAACAGACTGAACAGACCTATACCTCTTTTTCCATCAGGCAACAAAGCGTATGGTCGCAACTATTGTAGGTTATAAATAACAAATAAATTGGTTATTGATTTTCATTCAGTTATTCTATACAATGGATTGTAATGAAAAGCAGATCATTGGAATATCATCATTAACCTTACAAGACTGTAGGTCTGTTCAGTCTGTTCACTCAATTTGAGTTTAGCGGATCAGTGGAACCCCCTTTTAAATATGAACGTTCACCATGAAACAAGCAAAAAATGTCTATGTGAATAGCTCCCAGATATTTGCGATCTCTCCGAGAAGACCTCTCGTCGGAGGGGGCGAGGGGTCACGAATATTCCCGAATAGAAATAGATTCCGTTTACCTGAAGGCTCCTTCAGGGCCATCTCCCACTACCGGATACTAATTTCGATGGCCTCGGTAGGTGGTGTTACCAGGTGCGTGTCCGGGCGGGTTCAGGCGACCTGACGGTACGGCTACCATATACTGACCATGCTCGGCCCTGAAGGCACATCTTCAACTTAGAGGTTATAGCTTCTGCTTCGATTACTTCAAATTATCGTTGTATAAAAATAAGTACTTTTAAAGTAATAAATAAACGTGCACTATCGATAAAAAGTTCGAATCTCGTTTGTGCTGTAAGAAAGTTCAAATGCGATGTATTAGAAAATGAAAAGCCGGAGAACTCGACAAAAACAAAAAAATTCCGAAAACCATCAATGTGAGTGATGCAATACACATGCATAATTTGGTCATTTAATATGAAAAAGCTATTGACGTGGATAATTATTTCGATGAAATACATTGCTTCAATCATAAAAATTATGATTTATTAATTGATGAATCAGAATTGAGTGAAAGTAGTGTTGAGGATGAACGGAAAATGTTTGCTGACAAGTATTGCTTTGGTCCTGCTGATGATAGTGATGATCATGATGATGATGATGATAATGATGATGGCAGTGATGATAATGATAATGATGATCGAAAATATTACAGCAACTGTGCCAGTGAATATGTTGATGATATTTTCATTAAAGGATAGTTCATCAACATTTTGTTCTGCTTGTTTCTACTATTATTTCCGTTATTGATGGGCACGTTCGATTATCGTATGGTTCATGATATTTGTTCTATTGGTTCTATACTCATAGTAAAAGATATAGAACAGGTGGTCCCATCGTCCCACGGAGGCATAATTTTTGTGAAATATTTGTGCTGTTTCATTAAATATCCAGCAGATGGAGAATAAGAGTTGAAAACTATATTTAGTTATACTGCTTGTGTTGGCGAACACTGGTACAATACTAACGAAAGTAATAGTGTATCGTTTCCTTCAAAAAAAATGTGTTTATATCAATTATTGTGAACCATTGTATAATACAATAATTAAAATGAACATTATAAATAGTAACGAGTAAACTAAGTTTTTTATAATTCTGATAATTTCATGGGAACTTAAAATTACAATTTCATATAATGCTTTTAATAGTTACTTCATATGTATCATTTTTACACTTTTTCATACGTTCAATAAAATATTTTTCTCTGTTTTGCAGTAAATCATATAAATCGCTATTGATATATTTATGTATAAATCCTCCACAGTTTTTTACGTTTGCCAGTTCTGCCATTGGCAATTTACAATATTAAAAATTTAGCAATAAGAATGTATTTTTAATAAACAAGATATTATATACAAGTCGATGTAGAATAAAAAGTTAAATGATTAAAATGTTAAAATATTGGAGCTTTTCACATAAACATTTTTTGCTCAATTCAATGTGAACGTTAATATTGAAAAAGGGGTTCCACTGTTCCGCTAAACTCAAATTGAGTGAACAGACTGAACAGACCTATACTGTGTTCTCTGTCAGTCAACGTAGTTGCGACCATAATCTTTGTTGCCAGATGGAAAAAGAGATATAGGTCTGTTCAGTCTGTTCACTCAATTTGAGTTTAGCAGAATAGTGGAACCCCCTTTTCAATATGAACGTTCACATTGAATTAAGCAAAAAATGTCTATGTGAACAGCTCCATTGACTAAAATTTACGGTAGGTAACATAGACAATGGGGTCAATTCGATTGACCGTCAATGGGACCATCACCTGTTACATCTTACAATTCTTACATCGTGGTTCTAGTAGAACCGTTTTACTCGTTCCTTCTAATCATTTCATTTTTGTTCCGCTTCACCTGTTCCTTTTTTAAATCATCTATACTTATTTTATCTGACATCTTTGTTGTCTAGATGTATTTATTTAGGGATTTTTAGTGATATTTAACGCTTGATGTTTTCTTCAATGTATATACAAATAAATTTTACGTTATTTGTACAAAACTTGCTAAACAAACAGTAGTTTTTTGTCTTATTATTTTTTATCAAATAAAAGTTCTAAGATATAAGAATATGCTCTAAAGTTAGGTTGTTGATCTGATGACAGATGACCTTTTGAATCGAAGGGAACCAAAAGAAACGAATCAACCTAATGAATAGTTGGAATAGTGCGATTTGTACGATGATAATCGAATGCGCCCCCTCTGGGGCCATATTATGTAACTATGTTATTTGCTGTACATCGGCATGGCATATGTTATAACTTATAACATATAGGCCCGATGGGCCGATATCCCGTCAAACGAAAAAAAGTTATATGGTACGGCCCTTGTTGTGTCCTTATTCCTTACTCTTATCGTATTTGCGTGCAGTCTGTGCAAAGTCCCTCTTCCTCGCTCTTATCGTATTTGCGTGCAAAGGCCCTATTCCTTGCTCTTATTAAATTTGCGTGCAATGGCCCTTACCTTCATTAGCTGAATTGATATTTATGTATTTTTTAGTGTGATTGCAGTTGAAAGTTGAAAGTGTCAACCCAGCTAATATTAATGACAACACAAAATAGTGAGAATTCGAAGAGAAGGTGGTGTGGATACTGTGCACTGTAAAAACGAAGCAGGAGATAAGGAAGGAACCGCGGCTGGCCGTGGTGTGTGCGAGCGCTGATCGAGCACTTGTAAGATCGAAAAGTTAATATCAGTTGCCGTAAGAGAGCGCCCAAGTTTGTGTTGCAAGATGGCGGGTGAGTCTGTGCAGTTCTGCGGGTTATTATAATAATTTATCGATGTATTTGTATGCAAAAAAACGGGATAACCGGAGGACTCCTCGTGTTTTCGCGAGCCACAGGTTATAAGCCCCGCGTATTAGGTTTATTTCTCGACCGTTTTTACCAGTGATTGTCAACTCGCAATACAAAACCTAGACAAACAATTTATAAAATTTCTAGCAAGGGGGACGCGAGGAGCCTTACTTTTCTCTCGTTTTTCACTCACTTTATTTTCACTTTCATCCCCGGTTATTCTTTTAACCCCTTTTTCTGCCCATCTTTTCTGTTTTACGCTAACCAAGAGCCTGCTTTTGCCTTTCAGATATATCCTACTTCCAGAATGATGAGCTGGAAGAAGACCCCAATGACGGTGAGTTTTGAGTCTCTGAATTCTTTTTTAAGTATCAAGTACTTTTACTTTAATTATAAATCATTTGTCAAAGCCGTGTACTACACAAATAATCATATCTATCACCATAAGGATAACTGCTACTGCTTTTTATCCTAAGTTCAACGATAACAAGTGCCCTGTGTTTGTTATATAGGCACCCATAGCTAGCTTTCCATTCTTCTGATGCTGGCTCTTTATCTTTGTTCCTATACCGCTGGCACCTAATATATTCTGCTCCTGTAACGCCCAACGTTACTTCCCCTGATTAATTCCCTGCTGGGGAGAGAAAGAGTTGATTAGTGTACGCTTATTTACTATTGCTGTACGATCATCAGGAAGTTGATGTACATGTGTGTGCGCGGTACTGTACGGATGTTTTGGACTAAAGCGAGTAATTTGTGCTACAGTAATAATTGTAAGTGACAACGACGTTGACGGCAACAACAAGTTCAGCTTACAACGTACACACAGTGAGTGGACAGTTAAAAGAAGCAGTGAATTATCTGCAGGTGAGTAGCAGCAATAATCTTTGACCTCACCCGTTTTAAACGCAAAGGGGGGCTGTTTATTTGATTAGTACCTATATAGTGGAGTAAAATATTTGATCTGCATGACTGCTCTTTTCTCTCTGAGCTTGAATGTCTGTCAATTATCGCCTCCCACCCTGCTATCTCGTCATTTTTGTTGAGGTTATGTTTACCCGTATGTTTTACACACAAATCAGACGTGTGTTGGAGATGCGTTTCATAGCACCAGAAATAAAATCAATATCTATGCAGTTAAATCTACGCGAGATTTTGTCTACGTACAGACTATTACCATAAAAGCTCTATGATATGTAGTTCTCTTCAATGACAGCACGCACAAACAGGGTATGGCTGTGTGTTGGTCAAAGAGCGCTATTTCGGAACAGTCCCATATGTGTACAAGTATATTATCAACAAAGGATCTATCGTCAGGTTTTCAGCGTTTACAATCAAGGTGGCGCTACCAGCTCTTATTTTGAAGCTTTCTGACTGTATAATACCACATGGCTGTATATTAACTTTTATTCTGACTGGCCTATCCTGAAATGGATTTACTTATTTTGCTGTCTTACGTAGCTTCTTAGTTGTTTGTTTTAATAAAAATGGCATTTATTTTATTCAAAAATATTGAGTAATCTTAATAACCAAGGCTGTTAATGTATACATCTATGTCATGAGTGTTCAGAACAGCTGTGCAATAACTTATACAAACTGGTAATTACTTAGATATTTGACATCAACACTAAACAGTGCATAACATGACCATTGTAGAGTAGATCCTGCCAAGTCATGTTTACATCTGCAATCAAATTCAGCGTCCTTGCAACTCTCTCCTTTCTATCCATCATGTACCATATTTTTATAAGCTTTAGTTTTATCCACCCTTTTAACTACTTACTGATTTTTTGTTTTGCTTTTTTCTTATATTCTACTTCCTTATTGATATTGTTCTTAAATGCTTTGTTTGTGAAGTGCTAGACTTCATTGGGTCATATTCATATTCAGTTGAATTCTAGTGTGCGAAAAATAAAGCCAAATAATTGATCAATTCACAAAGTTGCTTTTAATGCTTTAGATAATGATAATAGCTTTTTCAAAGATTTTTTTTGTATGCGTAGGTCACCCTTATACTGCCATTTTATTGATGCACAGACTATATTTTTAGTAACACCATGATGAATTAGTATTATTAGTATATGTATCAGATAATATATTATACATATTGGAATAAAATAGAATAAAATTTTTGTAAAATATATAAAAATATAACTATAAATTTCATTTTTACATATTCTAAAAAATGTAAAAAATTACACTGTGTCAATGCAAAAAGCGTAGAATATACGTACCATTGGAATATTTTTATAAATAGTAAAAAATAGTGTGCCTTGTAGTATACCAATTTATTAATTTTTTTTCTTAGTTACAGTAAAACTAAAGCTGTTGTCACTGTAACGAATTCAAAATTATGAGTAGCCCAGCATATAGTATGTATTAATCATTTTCTTAAATTATTTCATTGTGAAGTTCTAAAATACACTTAATCTCATTTAATAAGGATCTTTTTTTTCTATTATTTTTTTTACTATCACTCTGACCACCTCCCCTCCAATGTTTATCAAGGAAAAGTTTCTTTGTTAGTTTATTCGAAGTAAAAAGATCTTGGATAAATATGTATGGATAGATAAACAGGTAAAATATGTTAACTTGTTAATATATAAACAAGAAAATAACAATTTATTATCGACTGAATCACTACACTCAAAAAGTATGTACAAACAAGAACCTAAATACGGTAATATGTCACACGTATTACTATATAGTAGACTTACTCTATATTATTAAAACTTGAGAAATTAAAATTTATAAACTAATTATTTACTAGTACGCAGTACTTAATTATCGTACTAAAGAATTTTTTTTGACTGAACAAGCTGCTTTCAACCTTAAAAAATATTTTTATTCTTTAACAGCATATTCTGAAAGTCAAACCTGAATAAAAACTGCCTTTAAAAGAGGTCAAAAAACAAGATGTCAGTTTAAAGTGTTTTATTTTATTTTTATTTTTATTTTTTAATTTTCTTTTAAAAACTTGAAAGTTCCACAATAATTATTTACCAATCTTGAATATGCTAAAATTATTGTTGCAGCTACGCGTCATTACCGCGTCACTTGATGTTACTTTTGTAGAAATTTCGCTAGCCTCTCAGATCTTCCTGAAATTTCAACAAGATATTATTTGTAATGATGTTTGAACTTAGTTAGGAACTGTTAAAACCATTCATCTTGAAACCTAAACCTCAAAACTTAAAGTATGACGGTTCAAAAATTATTTTTCCGCCCTCGGGTGGTTTTGGGAGGCTGGTACTTCCTCGGGCGAAAAAACAGTTTTCCGCCCTCGGGTGGTTTTGGGAGGCTGGTACTTCCTCGGGCGAAAAAGCAGTTTTCCGGAACTCGTTCGAAAAGTCTCCTTTACGAACCTCGTTACGGCTCTCGCCTTCGGCTCGGGCCGCAAACCTCTCGGTTCGCAAACAAAGACTTTTCAAACTCGTAGGAAAACTACTATTAAATGATACTTAGTAACTTAAGCATAATTTCTCTGGTTTTTAATGAAAAGGAACTGACTAGGATTTTTATGGTAAAATAATAAAGTTAATTGATTAAATAAGTTAATAAACAATTACGCAAAAATTTTCTCACAAACATACACATTAGTCGTACCCTTCAGGCACGTTGGATGTACATAACGCCTATGGTAAAAAAAATAGTTTTAGTAACATGAACGTAATAAAAAAAATTTCGCTCTAAGGGCGAGGTTATTGTATGTTTATACCGAAGGTTCGTACGTCGTTTTTCTTTTCGAGAGTGATTTAAAGAGTGCAAATTGAGACCCATCGGAGCAAAAATTTGGCGCCCATGGTCAAAAATTGTAGTTTTCGTCATACAAGCCATCATAATCGGGGCTATTTTACGGCCCAAGAGCCCGGAGGGCAGCCTCGGTTGGATGACGATTGTGCGATAAACTCTATTTTTCCTACCGATGGTGCTGTAAATGAGAGGGTGTAAAGGAGAGTATGGCCGAAGACGCTATTTTTGGGACCGCATGGCTGGTACAAGCGGTAGAAAGGAAAACAGATTCACATGCACACAAACGTATCACTGCTTGTATGGTTTGTAACAGACGATAATCAGTGACTTTTGAACACTTCAGCCACACTCCCTTTCATACCCTCTCTACCAAATGTCACGAAAATCCCCCGAGGTAAGATAAATATTTTATACATAGCATTGTACTAATAAATTTTATGTTTCTATTTATTCTTTTTGTAAGTTACTCATGTTTCAGGTTAATAACATGGTTTTGGCGTTAGTGTCAGATGAATACACGTAGTTTGAATAGGATTTTGGTATTAAACTTAATTTTCGCGTGTGCACAGAGCAACTAAGCTTGTTTATCTTCTACTGTTATTAGTCTGAAGTTTCGAGTGCTCGCCCAGACCATTTTTGAAAATATGAAGAACAGCTAATAAAGTACCATAAATATCTTATGAAGTTTTTGGAATCGTACTTCTCATAGCCATCCAGTAACACAAAAACATTCGAAACTCAGTTGTACATAGATATATATAAATAAATAAACGTAATAGCTAACTGTATAAATTTTTTTTTCTCAAATTCATTTTTTTTTATCTTTACTTATAGAAAATAAAATCATCGATCAAAACATTTATAACTTCTTCAGTACAATTGGCCTGAGGCTTTACCACGATATTTGAGATCTCGCAAAAGCAAGCATTTTATCGATAATTCCTAAACTGTGCATGCGTATTATCGTTATTTTTGATTATTATATTCGCTTCGTGCAATAATTTGAAACAACGCCACCTGCAAGGAAACAATTAGTCGATGCTAACTAACAAGAATACACAGAATCTTTTAGACAATGATCTTTTACAACCGTTTATTTTAACAGTGATGTATATTTAACAACTGACTTAATTTTTTTAGGTGTTGAGTATACTTTTATGCTGAAAAATACCTATTTAATAGTACCTTAATAAAAAAAATTTTTATCTCTTTTCATGATTGTATATTGTTAATAAGTATTGCGATTTTTCTCGAAAATCAATTTATTTCGTAAAGTAGTTTTAAATTAGCACATTAAAAAGTAATATTTATTATGCTCACTCATACATTATACCCATTTCATACTAGAAATATACTTTTCCGCCCTCGGGTGGTTTTGGAATGCTGGTACCTCCTCGGGCGAAAAAGCAGTTTTCCGATACTCGCTCGAAAGGCCCCTTTACGAACCTCGTTACGAACCTCGCCTTCGGCTCGGGCCGCAAACCTCTCGGTTCGCAAACAAAGACTTTTCAAACTCGTAGGAAAACTACTAATTTCCGCCCTCGGGTGGTTTTGTGAGGCTGGTACTTCCTCGGGCGAAAAAGCAGTTTTCCGGAACTCGTTCGAAAAGTCTCCTTTACGAACCTCGTTACGGACCTCGCCTTCGGCTCGGGCCGCAAACCTCTCGGTTCGCAAACAGAGACTTTTCAAACTCGTAGGAAAACTACCATTTTTTCATTAATAGTACATTACGTCACTAAGACACAAAGTACAAACATAAGCACCCGAAGAGCGTGGTTGTATGTTGGTGCCCGAGTCGCGTATGTTTTTCTTACCGAGAGCGCAAAGTACAACTTTGTGCCCGTGGGCACACTTTGCGGCCAGTAAATCACTTTGGGCCCTAGGAAAGAAAAGTACTTTGGGCTCGAAGGGTTATTGGCAAAAACTTTTCTACTCGTGGGCCCAAAGTAATTACAAGGGTGCAAAGTGTAACCCGAGGGAGCAAAGAGGCAGTTGCACTTTAGACCCATGGCAAGAAATGTACTATAAAAATTATCATTCCTACCTCAGACGTTTTTGGGAGACTGGTGTGCCTTTGGTAGGAAAAATAGGATTCGCCACATAACGCCTTCGCACCGTGACTACCATATATCCCAAAATAGCCCCGGAGACGATATTACTTATCTGACGAAAACTACCAAAATATCGTTTTAGAATTTTCTAATAACTAGGTTTACTAACTTGTATTCATTTTTTAGTCATAGCAAAAAAGTTTTATTTAAAGCTTCAGATAACAGATCAAACGGGTGTTTATCTTTAAAATATAAACTGCCTTTAACACTGTACTACTTAATTCTTTGGAAAATTTTTACAATGTATCAAAAAATGCTGTTGGTAATATTTTAAAAATCTGTATAACTTTTATGGCACATAAATGGTCAAAAATTAATTTGTGGGCAAAGAAAGAGTTTGTCAACTATTTTAATCCACATAACTTTGAAAACATTTATAGCCCGTTTAATTTTATACGTGATTCTTCGTTCATGACAATTTTTCTCTATGAGGTAGCTATATGTAGTGATAGTTCATTACTTTGATGCTATCTTTCAATTTTGTGTAGTCTTCTTGAACCATTAAAAAACTGGGGATTTCACGTTTCACAATTTCGACAGCCCTGATTTTTTTTTTTTTTTTTTTTTCTTTCTTTTCCTTTTATGATTACTTTTAATGAAAACAAATAAATTGACATTTTACAGTTCTATTATCAGTTGTAATGTTGAAACACGACCAATGTATGGGAATGCCTTATAATTTTGTCAGAGCAAAAAGTGTAACCACTTATAAATAATCTATTTTTAGTATTAAACAAATTTTTAACCTAGTATGAGGATGATCTGAGTTAGTTACATAGTGTATGTGGTGTGGAAGTATGTATGTACGTCATCAAGTTTATCGACTAACTCAAGTAATTATGGTTCAAATAGGCAGCAATTTTGTTCGTAGCTTTAAATTGGATGTCTTAGCTGGTGGTTTACATTTGGATAAGTTTAATTAACAGGAAATAATTTGATAGCAATTTTTAGTGCATTGCTCTGAGACAAAAAACCAGTTTTTTAGCGATAATTTTTTTTACACGCATTTTACATGTTCGGTTCAAAGGCAGTTGTAGATCTCGTTGAAATACAACTTTTTTATATCATATACTTTGCTCTAGATTGCAATGCTAACGCTCTATAAAGCAAAATACACACTAAAACAGAAACAGCAAGAAAAAAAAAAAAAAAGGTTGTGTGCCTATTACAGAAATTAATTTCAATTGTACAACAAAATGTTGAATACTTAAGTTGTAAATTTCATAAAAGTTAAACTTTTTTATACATGAAGTTTTTCTCTAAAGTGCCGTCTTCCCGATTTAATCGGCAAAAATCGTTTCGAAATAGCTCAAAAATCATTTTACGCCATCTAATTTTTGAACAATACATTTTTAGATAGCATTATTAATACGAAAATTGTAAAACGTCCAAAAATATACTTTCTTGTAATGACCAATTTCACCTATAGTCTTGTTATAAAAACACTTAATATCGAGAATTTAAAATGGCTGAAAAAGCGTTTGTTAATTTAAATTCAAAGGTAGCATATTAATACTAATATTCAGTTAAATATGATAACAGAGTAGTTTAAAATTAAATTCTGTTATTCCAATAACACTTTTTGCTCTGACACCTCATAGATTGGTTGTGCCTTACATGCAAGACATAGTGTTTTGCATAAATTTGGCCGCTTGTAAATATTATAACTTATTTGATTTGGTTACTATTACTGAACAGAGAATGTAAATTGAGTATTAAAACTTACCTACATACCACACGTATCAATTTTTTAGTTTCATCAACAACGTATCCAGCTTAACCCAAATCTCTAAAAGTATGGGAGTTTTGAAAACGAAAGAAGCGTTTTGGTGGCAATAAAAAAAAACAACAATAATGTAGCTTTGAGTAGTTCATAAGCAGTTACATCCAGGCAATGGCAGTTTCAAGAATGATTTCAATAAAGAGAATAAATCATTTTAAAAGTAGAGACGCACGTTCGTAAGGGGATACTTCCATTACGTGGCGTCGAGAGGCCATAAAAGAAACAAGATTAGCTCTTTTGTATTTAAAAGCAATTTTTTTTATTTTTTAATTTTTTTAATAAGGGAGGGATGCATCGGCGTATAGTTGCGTGGATGCAAAAGGGGTGTCGCGATCATAAAAACCAGTTGTAGTATGTGAAATCGCGTATGTGCCTGAAGAATAAAACATTTTCTTGTACTTTTATAGTTGCAGGGTACTGACTTTTGCATTGTAAATGCATTATTTAAAAAAAATGATTTTAGTCTTTAGTGTGCACTGAAAAACTACTATGTCAGAATCAATTTACCGTCACACGTAACAACTACTACAAAAAAAGGCTCGTTAAGGTACAAGTTGAATTAATAATTAGAAGCTTCATTATGTCTACTTTTTTTGATTAGCTTAAAAAATTTAACTACAGTTATAAAAATTAACTAGTGTCCGTTTAAGGTAGATAAAGTTAAGCATATGGTACAGTGCGCGTGAAATATATACATTATCAAAATTGCGTGTTATCATGTGAAAGGTTATTGTCACTACGTCAATTATTCTGAACTAAGCTTAACACCAATCTCAGTTAAATTGACTTAAAGTACTTTACGCAGAATGCTGTAGTCAACGACAGCGATGATATCCGTTTTAGATTATGGCATATCGTCTCGGTCGAAGAAAGTGTTAATTTTGATTCGGGTTTAAGATAGTGCTAACTCAGAAGGATATTTTTGTGAAGCTTGTTTATACGAATTCAATGAAAAAACAATTTTTTTGTGCATTGCTGCTGATGAGTTTTTTCTTTTATTTTAAAGTAAACATCTCTTTGCAGTTACTGTTTTGCATTTGATGTGTAATTTTTTTACTAAAAATAGCTACAGGAGACGATATTACTTATCTGACGAAAACTACCAAAATATCGTTTTAGAATTTTCTAATAACTAGGTTTACTAACTTGTATTCATTTTTTAGTCAACTATTTTAACATTTGTTGATGAAAAAGGGGTTTAAAAAATGTGTAAATGTAAGACAAGGCTCGGTTTTTTAGTTTCTCATAATAGCACAGGGAACACTCGACTTCACGGCACACGAGCTCTAAATGACTGAAATTTCATTTCAAATTGTCTTCAAGCATAAATAACATTTTCTCGATTTTTGTCAGAATTTGTTCACTTTAAATTAAAATCGAACGTCAGTAAATTGAACATAAAAATAAAGTCCATAGCTTCGCTGTAGATCCGCCGTATTCGCGAGCAACGTGTCGCAGCCAACAATCCCGAAAAATCTAACAAACAGTCCAGTATAGAGCAACAAAAAGAAAGAGCATTAAGTAGGTAGGAGAAGGGAGTGCATGACGACCACCAGAGAAAAAAATGGGAAAAGAAACCGGTATGCATCTACGTGGGTTATTTTTGCACATGTATTACATAATGCACACGCACACACCATAAGGAATTGAAAGAGGGGTGCATATTTCGGTGCTCGCAATCGCATTATGTCGCACAAAAGCCGAACTGTAACAACTACAACTGCTAGCCCCGTTGTTGTTTGACTGCCTCCTCGGATCGTTGGCCAGACGAAGAAATCATCGTCATCGTTGTTGTCTCGAACTTCTGTATAAAATAAAAACTGAATGGTGAAATTGTAAAAGTGCAAGGCCGTTGCTTCTTTTAGAATTTATTCCTCCGAAAAAAGAAAGATGAAAAATAACTCGCTCCGTCTGCACATATCGGCATTACAATGTCGGAGAAATTAAACTTTTGCGGTGCTCATGCATGCACGCACAATAAGGAAGAGAGGGGTTGCTACTTCATTACTCTCTCCTCCCCACTTTCTCAGAAACTTTTGTAGTCAAGTCCATCGACCTACTGTTACTTCGTGTTTTTTTCTTACAAGAACCCAAGAGAGTCAAAAGAGAGAGAGAGAGGTCCCAGAAGTTCAAAAAACTCTGGAAGGGTGCACATGACATGTAACGTCGTGTAACGTCGTACATTGTAACGTCGAACAAAAGTACGTGTAGTGTTGCATAAGTATTCCTATGAAATATAGAGAAATAATATTTATTTATTTATTTATTTATTTATTCAACTAACTGGTCTGAGACCCAATTACAAAGGTTTACAATTTGGCGTGTAAGTAATCGCTGGGTGCAAAACAAAAACAATTTTAAATAAGTAAAAATATAATTTGAATAAAGTAAACAAAAATACAATGTTACTTATCATAAAATAAATGAAAGTTTAATATAAATAAAAACTAAATAAAATAAAATCATAAAGTACTAATATAATATAGTAACAGAATTAAATATTAAGAGAAGAGGGGTAAGACAATAAAGATGTTTAGTTTGAAGTGATCTATTGGGCAGAAATAAGAGTACGAAGGTTAGATTTAAAATGCAATATATTATCAGTTTTAGGTAAATGTTGAAATGTGCGATTAAAAAGTTTTTAGGCGGAGTATAGGTGAGTAGTACAGTTAATTATTCGTATAGGTTTGTTCAGCAACAGTCCAGGCGTTTTTTAGGTTGTGGAAGAGGTTTCTAGATAAGAAGAGAGCGGATAATTCAGTACAATGTGTATGATTATGTGCAAGTTTGAATAAAAGTAAGTAGTCGTGGTATTTATGTAAAAGTTCTATGGATTGTAAGGAAAATTTGATTAGAAGTGGCAAGTAGTTATGGTCGAAATATGGCATTGGATTTTTGGTTTTATATGAGGCCAGGTGGAGAGCTCGGTGAACCACTTTATTAAGTATAGAAAACGTGGCTTGTGTATAGGGTGTCCAAATAACTGAGGCATAAGTAAGTTGAGCCAAGACTAGAGATTTAAATAAGTGTATGATGGATTCCGGCTTGGTAAAACCGCGTGTAGATCGTTAGATAAATCCTAAAGTTTTTAGTGATTTGGCAACTATTTTGTTAATATGGCTATTCAAGTCCCAGGTAAATTGAAGAGTAGCTCCTAGGCCAGATAATGATTCAACTCTATTAATAGGTGTACCGAAAATTGTGTACTTACAAGATATTGTAGTTTTTGATTTGGTAGCTGATAGTATTTTGCATTTATTCTTGTGGACAGTGAAACCATTATTTGTGCATCAAATGGTAGCTCTGGTAAGATCTAACAGAAGGCAAACAGGGTCACTATGTTTATTGATTTATCTACATAATTTTATATCAGCAGCATAAATTAAGCAGGATGAAGTGGAGAGAGCAGATAAGAAACTATTCACAACCATGCAGAAAAGAGTCGGACCGATGTGAGAGCCTTGACGGACACTAGAAGAGGCGGAAAATTTATCAGATGTTGACCCAGATAATGCTATCATTAAGGTTCTGTCGTAGAGGAAGGAGGCCAACCATTTTAGGAAGTTGCTCCCAAGACTGAAATCAATAGCCCTAGATAGTAAAATATCATGTGGCACATTGTCAAATGCCTTGGCCATGTCCAAAAAGATGATATCGAGCTGACATCCCTCCTTAAACGCTGATGAAACAAAACGACTAAGAGTAAGTAAATTAAAGTAAATTAGTTGTGGAGTGACCCTCTATAAACCCATGCTATTCGTTGCAGATTGAAGGTGATACGATAGGGGGGCAGTTTTTGGTGGACTAGATAGTCGAAAAGTTTAGGCATCGAACTAGGTCGAATTATTGGCCTAAAATTAGAGGTAAATAAAGTGTCACCTGACTTATAAATCAGGAATAGATATAAGGATTTCCAGGCACTAGGGAAGGGTACCTTCACTAAGTGATTTAGTAAAAAGTATAGCTAAAGGGAGAGATAAGCGATGACAGCAATTGATGACAAATGATGTAGGAATGATATTGGGGCCAGAAAGATTTGATGGATTGAGGGGTGTAATGGCGGTGCACTGAAAAGGATTCGGCGCGCCCCCTACTCTTCAAGTTTAGAGGCTACTCATATTTGACATGGCAGCACCTATACTTTTCATCGGAGTACCAGCTACTCCAATCGACGTAATATACGCTCTGACTAAGTGTACCGACCACATTAGTCAATCGGGTTTGTCGAGTATGTTTGCAACTGAGTAGCCGTTACTCTTTTCGTTCGGCATCCATCATGAACACGTGAGCTTATCACTTTAGTTCAATGTTAGTTTTTTAGTTTTGTAATTAAATTTGACAATGGATGCGTCTGGTCTAAATGATTTTTTTTTTAATTACAAATTTCCGGCAAAAATCTACTAAATCTCATTTTTAGCGATTTTTATCGTTCCTCTTTTAACAGCTATAACTTTTGAACGAAGGCACTAAATGGAATAGAAAATTTTTCTATCAAAAGGGAATCAATCCTAGCTTTTAATTCATTTGGGTTAGAACACTTCAACTATACAAGCAGCCTAGATACATGCATCAGAAGCAAGCGTATTTTTTTCGAAAATTGACTTAAACAAAATGCCGTATATCTTTTGAATCAAAAACGTTGTAGTGAAATCGCTTTAGATATTTGTTGTGAGTAGTATTTGAGGTACATTTAGTATACAAAATAATTTTTTCAAACAATTTTTTTTAACGATTCTTCAAGGCATTTTGAGCCACTTACGGCAGAATCACCCTACCATCACCAGCAACCATTAACGATTTAGGACTTTAGGGTGGCCACTACCCTCAGGTGTAGCAACCTCTCTCATCCCCCAAAAAGAGACATCATGAACAAGTATTCTCTTTAGTTCAGCATCACCTCCTCTTTGTTCACATGTTTTTCCGAATCTCACGCTTCATTTTCGCGCTGTGTAATTGGGCTTCCAACAAATTGAGCGTGCAATTGAATGACTGAGAAAAAGAGAAAGAAATGACGACAGTGATGGCCATGGCGATAGTAATAAAACAGCATTGCCTTTTGCCTGTTCTTTATTTCGTTCTCTGCATTCCTGGTCAGTGTGTCAGCTGGTTGCGAGCTATTTCAAGCCACCCGCTTAATAAATTTACCAGCTCAATTGACTCGAAGCGCTCTTTCTTTCTACTCGAACTGCTGTGTGCATGTCTGGTTTTATCTTTTCCTCTCTCACCGTCGTCATCTCTCTTGGAACTCTACTTTATTGTGAACATTGCCGAGTAATGTCTGGAATGCGGGAGTAACACTACTGCTGCATTTATGTTACATTAATGTCGCGTAAACTGACGATTGTATTTGTGTTGATCACTAGGTTATTTTTGAAAATAAATATTTATACTTGTTCTCTTTCGTAGGTTCACACAAACTTTTTTCTCCGCCCTTTTTTTATCCATTGCAAATAGAAGAATCCAAGCAACTACTTAAGATTTATTTCTGATATATGTATTCACTAAATTTATTGGCATCATCCAGTTTTGGTATTCTATCTGAAGAACATCAGAAATCAATTGACATTCCCACATATTTGTTTTTGTCCTGTGTGCATGTGCAAATAATAAAAATTAGTCAAAACTGGAACTTTTAAGTTTGTCAAGATAAAGTCCCCAGAAAAAAGAGGCTAATACTCTTAAAGTTAATTTCTTTACAAAAATGATTTAGTTATATTTTTATTTACTGAATCCTATTCAGTTCACCGGTGCTTCTGGTGGTGTAACCTAATATTTTATACAAGTTCACATGAATTTGCAAAGTACAGTCTTTAAATCCATACTATGTGATTTCAGAGAGTATCCCCTCTAAGTTCGTTAACGTCAAGATATTGATAAAATTTGATGTTCAAATTTAATATTTAATAATTGAATTTCAGATCCAATTGCGAATTAATTCACAGCTTCTGGAGCAATATATCACTAAAAACATTTTATCGCACTTATCATGGCAACCCATAGAGACTTCGAACTTTCGTCATTTTAACTAATGATATCAACATACTTAATGTAAGGATTGGGTACGGATTTTTTGTATACGTAAAATAAACATTATAGGATTTTTTTTGTATATTTTAATTTGTAACATACTTTATACAACGTTAAATACCACAAATACATGCCACTAGTTTCAGCTTTTTCATGGTTTTGTCAACAAGGACATTCTTGTTTCTTAACTGTTTAATCATTTTTCAAATCGTGCTAACATCCTTTCCTAAGTGCTTTCTCGAGTGAATCTGTGCCCTTTTTTTGTGTCAGTTATAAAAAATGCTCCTGTTTTTCACTCCGTATTTACCACATTCCTTTTACGTAGAAATTTTTATACTTTTTTTTACTAGTTTTCTTTTCTTTCTTTCTTTTTTTTTTTTTTTTTTTTTTTTTTTTTTTTTTTTTTTTTTTTTTTTTTTTTTTCTTTTCCTTTTTTTTGTCTCTCTTTACAGGCCTTTTGGATTATTAGATGTGTTTTTAGTGTCTATTTCTTATCAATATGTATATAATCTTTGTTGTTTCTTTTTTCTTCCCCTATTTTTTCGATTCGATTTTCTAAAACAGTTTTACTTTTTTGCATAACCCTCGTGTTCATCATTATTGTTTTAAGTCTTAGATCAAGCAAAATCTTAACCTATACCTAACTCATGTGTTATTTCTACTACTCACTTAAGTTTTCCTTTTTTCTTCTGAGACTTTTGTTTCCGCCTTTATTTTCTTTCTTGTGTATTGATTGGACTTTATTTTTCTCGATATATTTTTTCTTTATTTCCTGTGCTTTCGTAATGGTATGTACATGACCTCTATCGAAGCTATTTCCCCATTTACATGATTCAATTAGATCACAGCTATTGACTAATAACGTTCTGATTATTTCTCAACAACTACTATGCACATAAATTTATCGTTATTTAGCTCTAAAACATCATAGTTACCTCCAATGCATAAGTCGATTTTGCTAAGTATTTAAGTTTACATATGGACTGGATGTCTCTACCTCTTAAGGACGTTTATCACACATATCGTTTTCTGTAGTATCTTCCTGAAATTTCAGCAGGATAATTGTAATGATATTCCAAATTCACATGTAAAATTGGAAACTGTTTCACAACACCGTTTTTTAGATGTTATATTTTAAAAAAACTTCAATTCAACACGTAACTTTATAGAAGATTCACATAAGAATAAAATGCATGAGAAAATAGTTGGTAGAAATCGTCCAATGTTTTTGCATGACGCAACAATATAATACTGGTATTGTATTCAATGTTCAGAGGGATCGAAAAGTTATTTTGGCAATAAAAAAAAAAAAAAAAAAAAAAGGTTGTGTGCCTATTACNGTTGGTAGAAATCGTCCAATGTTTTTGCATGACGCAACAATATAATACTGGTATTGTATTCAATGTTCAGAGGGATCGAAAAGTTATTTTGGCAATAAAAAAAAAAAAAAAAAAAAAAAAACAGTGTCATACGCATACATATAGGTATACTAATGCCTAAAAAACAGTTGCCGGCGCTGTCGCACGCTTGCTCTCCCCTCACTGGACTCTCTACATTTCCCCTCTAACTGTAATTAACGTCCGTAAGATATACCCAATCTTGAAATATTCGTTGTCATGTGACTAAATACTTTCTATTCATTGCATAATTTATTGTTTGGGAGTATCATTCAGAGAGGCAAGGAACGGGGAGTCCCCCCGGCCCGTGCAGATGTTCCCCTTTACCGCGCACCTCCCCTTGCACTCGACAAACTTTTAACTGTACGACTGTAATTGGTGATATTTTTGAAAAATGCCTGGCGAGTCGTGATTTTTTTTGTTAAGCATCTTCATTTTGTACTAAGGTATCTATAAAAACGTTTTTTTTTTTTTAATCTGAAAAAATTCATGTGCACTCCTGATATACTAAAATATAACATACATTTTTTTGGTAAGATTCTACATGTTGAACTTTTCTCCCAAACCTCCTTAATTGTTGCAATACAATATTGAAATGATTTAGAGTCATAGTATTTCATTTTATTTGTGCATCTTCTTAATGGAAACAGCTTGTTAAAAACCCCTATTTGCTTCAAAGTAATAAAAAATAAAATTATACATCACATAAAGTTGAAATTTTACAATATCCCTGATACGAAAAATAATCCTGGAATTTACACCACGCAATTAAGCTTCTCAAGACAAATAAAAAAACTCTTTACGAAGTTTCGATCGGATGCTTAATTTCTAAAATAATGTCACTTGAAGGTCACTGCAGAGCTTCAGAAAAATACTTCAAAAAACTTAAAAAATACTTTAAAAAACTCTCCTCCCTGTTATTAACTGTAACATTCCTTGATTTTTTATTGACAATACCTCGGAATCTACATCGGATCGAAATTTGGTAAAGAGTTTTTTCGTTCGTCTTGATAAACTTCATTACGTTGTAGTTTTCTACGATCATTTTTGATACACTTTGTATACGACGTATACATTTAAAACAAAATTTTTTTAAATCACTTGTTATTTTAGATAAAAATTTATCTAAAAAAAATTACATGATTGTTGTCAACATAAAAATTGAATAAGTAAAATGCAGTACGGCCGTTTCTTCTCTCTTTTCTCGATAAAATAGGTATAATAGTCAGGCGATAACTGTATAATGTAACGAATATGACTTTGGGTGGTCAAAAGAGAGAGAGAGAGACAGAGAGAGAGAGATCAAAAATTTTTTAAAATACACAAAAGTTTAGAGTCGTTATGATTACTCGAATATATTTAAGTTCGCGTGACAGTGTAAAGTGAGATTGGCTGGTGTAATCTTGACTTTTACTACTTTTTTTCTCACCTTCCTTTATTCTTCTCTCAAAAAGTAACTCTCTTTCGACTTTATTAACATTTTTGAGTAAGGTAAATAATTCAATAATTGGATACCCTACTAAGCTTGTTTTTTTAATCAGTTTGAAACATTAACAATAATAAATATTACAACTCTTACAGGGTGAGTATCAACGAAAATGCAGAGAAATTAATGTCTAATTTCAGAGTTTTGCAAAACTTTGGTTTTTGTTTTAATTTTCATCCTGTCATTTTGTAGTCCTTAAAAATTAAACAGTATCGGTATCTGTGGCAAGAAACGATAAGGATAATTTTTCAGTAATGCAGTGTATAGAAAGGAAAGGAAGACTCGAGAAATATTTACATATGTATGTGACGGCGTGACTGCTCGACTTTTCATTTTGGAAGTCCTACAGTTCTTCGTATGCACCTATTTTTCGGTCTTATTGGCCCCCTTTCCACCCTTTCTACTTACGGCCAAGCTCTATTTAGTACTCGTGCACTTTTAATAGCCCTACTTTCCGTGACTGACAATTTAATTCTCTTGTTCATGCTGTTCCAGTTAAAGAACAGAAAAGTAGGCTGCATCGATTCTGAGAATCATTAGTTAATCAGTTTTTTTGAGAGTTCCAGTAAAAATTGACGAGAGCCTTATATTTCAATGAAATAACATCCCAACAATACTTTGAGAAATATTTACATGGGATACCCCCTATAATATTCAAAAGAAAAATATAAGGACCTATCGATTTTCATGATTGGCGATTGTCAATTGTTATACAATTTTGTAGCAATCGTTAACTCGGATGATATGCAGCATATTGCATCGTCTGCCAGCTTAGTAGTGGATAAATGGGTCGCCAGCCGGAGATAAAAAGTCTAACAGAGCCGTAAAATCAATAATCGGGCATCCTCGGGCTCGAGATGCAACGAGAGCAACGCCCTGCATACAAGCACAGTACTACAGGTGTATAGAGCCACCGATACTACTACTACTACTACTACTACTACTACTACTACTACTACTACTACTACTACTACTACTACTACTACTACTACTACTACTACTACTACTACTACTACTACTACTACTACTACTACTACTATTACTACTACTACTACTACTACTATTACTACTACTACTACTACTACTACTACTACTACTACTACTACTACTACTACTACTACTACTACTACTACTACTGTTGCTGCTGCTACGATTAGTAGGTATCTCTGTTTCTATGCACATGGTTGTACTCGCAGACACAGTAGAGTAAAAAAGCTCGTCGGGAAAAAAAGCTCAATGAAACCCACCCCCGTCATACTACCGCTACTATTTCTCTCCGTGCCTTAATTCGCACAGTTAGGTATACTTTCGTCTTTTTTGTCGGTTGTATACGTATATCGTAGCCTCGCTAGCATTGCTATATTTTGTGACCGAATGGTCATTATCTGTTGGTCCTGAAGTTTTAAACTTGAGATCGATGACTTATGTGTGTATAATTATGAGGGCGAAAATTTAAATAACATGTGATGGTTGTTTCGCGAAACGTGTTGTGCTAAGAAAAATTATGGTCATGTAGTTAATGTTTGTTATAAATAACTAATCATACACATGACTTTATACAAAAACTAAATAAATTTTTTCACCTTTGTTTGGTTAAAACATAACATTTCGTACCAAAAATCTGGCTCCAAAACAATCGGTGTCCTTACTTTTTTCGTTGGAGATAGTTCAGAAAAAGTCCAACAATTTCGAACCTTCGATAACTAGAACAGTATTATCTCTACGTCTAGTCCGCTAACTACTGATCTAATCTACCAACACAGCTAATTTTATTTGTTACTTCAACTTCAAGAACGACACAGCTCATTTCATTCAAATTTGACGTTTATCTCATTGTCAAAAGCTAAAATTATAAAGCCATCACCTTTGAAAACTCTGCTCATATTCCGCATAACTAAATACGATCTGTTCGAGTTATCCACTCAACGCAAATATATTCGTGGGATTTTAATAAAGGTTATTGCATTTTATGTTTTTTCATCATTGGCTAACATTCAGATGCTTGTTTGTGAATCTGATACTACTGTAATTACGAGTCCTTCTCCTTTCCCAAAAAGCATTATTCCTCGTGGCAGAAAGTTTTTTTTTTCAGGAGAATACAATTTCCACATACCACAAGTATCAATGACACACGTATGTGCGGTGCCGTTGTAATCTACAGCAGTTTAAGGAATCGATGAATGGCTTGGTTAAATCCGCTGTGTAGCGGGTGAAAAAAAAAAATAAGAAAGAGAGAAAGAGAGTCAGTACATCGTAGGGTGGGTGAGAGATGAGGCAGGTAACGCGCATTCATCGGCTTTGCGATAATGACACCTTGGCTCCTAGCCTTTTCTCTCTCTCCACACTACCTTCCTTCTCATTTTTCATCTCGTGCTTTCGGAACTCTGGTATCGCCCGCGGCTCTTTTCGCACTTTTTCCTTATCCTCCTATCTCTTTCTCTCGCGAGTGCTAGTTTTTCGCCCATTAACTCCCTTCCACTATCCAGCCTCCACCCCCCCCCTTTTTTCTGTCACGCTATGCTCCCACCATCCCTTCTTTTTACTACTTGGATACTACTGCTTTACTACCATTGCCACTATTACTATACGCACCATCACTACGCCCGTACGTATTTAGTGGGCTTGGGTCTACAGTTACCTCACGGTTCTTGTATCCAGTACTTGTAGTGTAGGGATGGGTAGAAACTGTAGTTGTACATAGGTACTACAGTACCTGCATTAGCAGTAGACCCTTCATCTATCTTCCTTCACGTCCACTAGCAAACCCTCGTGTCCCCTGCACCCACGCCCCTGATACGAGTACAGATTCTCTATATATATAATATGTATTTAAAGGGCTCATTGCATACTTACCTATTAGGCTTGTACGATACCTATGAAACGAGATGAGATCTGCCAAAATCTCGTCTCGAAATCTCGAAAAAATTCCGAGACCTGCGAGACTCTCCGCAGAGTCTTGAAGAAAATGTTCGAGATCCTCGAGACTTTTTTAGTCTCAAAAATTTCTAGAAAATTCTTTGTGTTAAAAAGACGACACTTCAGTAACGCGTATGTAAATGCTGAATGCGTAAAAGCTCTTCCAACGCAGATAAGGGTTGAAAAGACAACATGTCTATTTTTTCGAGACTTCGAGACGAGACAAGAAGTCTCGTTAAATTTCTTGGTATCGCACATGCCTATACTACCTATTTTTACACATTCTATATTTGCACCACGTATATCACAAGGTATGTGCGTGTTATCATCGATAGAGCAGTAGTCTGTGTATGGACCATATACTACATAGAGCTTACATAGATATATTGACTAGGTCGTAGGAGTCTTGGATACGGCTACAAGACGACGACGACGCACACGAGCTGCCGGCTATCGATCGCGGGCGTCAACGTCCGCCCGGTGGCGCCCCCATCATCCGTACATCTATCCGCATACGCCTCCCTCTCCCTCTTCTCCACAGCACACTTTCCATCTCTTGCCCGTTGCAGAAAATGCAAGCGGGATAGCTAGAGACGGATGCCTCCCAGAATATATATATATATATATATATGTGTGTGTGTGTGTGTGTGTGTGTGTGTGTGTGTGTGTACTCCTGCTCGGCGAGTGTGTAAAGTGCTCCGGAGTTAGCAGTTCTAGCGCGCGGTGGGTGGCGCACGCTCGCGGAAAGGGGAGGAAGCGCTACAATTGCTATCTTTTAGCCACGCTCGCCACAAGCGAGAAAAGGATGGTGTCTGTCTGTCTGTCCTGTTCTTTTGCCACTCTCGGCACTACGAGTATACGCGCCGTCGGAGCAGTCTCTCTCTCTCTCTCTCTCTCTCTCTCTCCGACTGTCTGTCTGCCCATCTATGCTCCCTTTTCTTCGTATACGTATGGTATAGCATCCCCAGCGGTGACGGTGCGCAAGACCGAGCTCTTAGCTTCGCGAAAATATTGTCTGGCGTTCTCTCTCTCTCTGCCTCTCTTGTGTCAAACGAATTTCGGCACACTCGCCTGCTTGCTTCTCCCGATCGAGCCGACTGTTTTTCATCTCTTTCGTTGCGTCGCGCCGGCCTCAAGCAAATTCACACACATACACAGCTGTCGTCGTTTTTCGGCATTCTTGTATGTAACGATCGACCGGTACGGTAAAGTGACTGTGCCGACGTTCGCCTCACGATTCGGCAAATCTCATTGGACACGCGCCGAACGCGGCGAATAGGCGTATACCCCCGACATAACCCCCTGCGAGTGTACAGTAACAACCAGCATCAACGGACGCGTACATCTTTATCGAGTGGTGCTCTCTTAATTTTCCCCTCGAGAAGATACCATCTGCATCGCTGTGAAGTGCGTGCCAGTGCGTGCCGAGGCCACGAGGAGTGAAACGCGTGCGTCAGCCTCCGAGTCATGGGTGTAGCGACGACGAGTGCACGCTCGCCGGGACGTGGAAGTCATGCGGCGTTAGAGAAGGAGGGGAAGAGAAGAGGCCGGCCGCTATCGTCGCGGGAAGCATGGCCGCGCTTGAGGGTGCACGCTCGCTCCGCAAGCTCCTCGAGTCCGCGAGAAGCTTCGGTGGGCCCGCACGAAGGCCAGCGCCGCGACGACTGCACTCTATTGCAATGGGGCACGTGACTTTGCGTCTCGTTGAGCCTAGTTGAGCTTGATTTCGAGAAACGATGCCGAAACGAGGTGGAGCTTGCGAAAGCTCGGTGGAATCGTCGCAAGTTGCCGTTAGATGGACGTATATTTGGGTGCTCGAATCGCAAGAGGAAACAGCGCTGAGGGCCATGAGGTACTGCAAGAGCGAGCATGGCGGCGGCGCTCGGACGTGTAGACAGCACACCGGGCCATGCAGGAAACGAAAGCACGCCGACCACCGCCATGGAATTTTGAATGCTTAAGCTTATCTCGTGTTATTTCGCTGAAACGCAATAACTGCTACACGGCAGTGCACGAATCGAATTGTCGTTGTTGTTTCTTATCTTGTTAATTTTATTGTATTTGCTGTTATTTTTTTGTTTTTTTGTTTTTAGTGTCCATTCATATAATTATTGGTATATAATACGAGTCTCTATTTTAGTTAAAATAAATTATTGGCAAAAAAGTTTGTACGAAGCATTAGTCGTGGTGTTGGTGGTACTGGTAGTGCTTGTGCGGTTAGATAAGTGTTGGTGGTGTCGGCTTGTACGATGCTAAAGTCACGATTTACTATATTACCGATATTTTTTACGTATGAGAAAATCAGATCGAACATTATTTGAGAGACATCGATCGTTAAAAGCTCCATAAGCCTTGCTTTCTTCGCAGCATACTACGCTCGACTAATCCGGTCTGTCAAAAAGATCTGACCACGTCACCCTCTATAGCGTAAGCAAAAAAAAAATTCAAGAGAGAAAAATTAAAATCGCCTCTATGCATGCAAATTCGTGCGTAATCGTAGCGTGTGAACAGTAAAGCACCAAGAAGTAAAGTGTGCGATCTCTCCCCATGAGAAAATGACCTAGTGGAGAAGTGGAATAAAAAAAGATGGCCAGCATATTCGAGCGCATTCCTTTTCTCGGACAAAAAGGATCCTTGTCGGCGTCGTCATCATCAACGTCGTCGTCACCGTCATTGCTTGTCACTCTGCGAAAACGAGGTAAGACACTGCGTATACTCATGCGCGCGTACGAGTTTTCTCTTTTCCTTCGTCATCACTTTCCTCGTCTTCCTTCCTTTTCCTCCACTACGATCCGGGACGTGCGTTCCATCCACGCCCTCCCGGCTTTTCCCGCGCGAAAGGAGAAAAAGGTCGAGGTACCACAGCTGCTGGGGTACCAGAGGGAATATCTGAAATCCGTAGTCTGATCCGTTGTCTTTGCCTGCAAGAAAATACCGTGTCCCCAAAGCTCGATATTTTTACCCCTACATATATGAGATAAAGATAATCTGCTGCTGACTTTTGCTTTTTTTTTCTCTCCTTTTCAAGGACAATTTTTCTCCTCGACAACTTTTGGATTTCTTTTCGGCTGTATTTGTATTTTCAACTTTCTTTCACCTAATTGTACAAATATTTAGCTGCTCGCCTACTTGTATACTTATTTTTTCTTTCGATGCCTATACGCAATGTGTATAGGGCTCCATTTTAGCTAACACCGTGCGAATAGTAGTCTTTTCGCATAATTAATACGTAAAGTAATTAAAATAATCACTCGACGGTAACTAATCGTTAGTGCACAAAAAAGCTCCAAAACTTCACATCCACGCACACTGATTGTCAAA
Source organism: Copidosoma floridanum (assembly GCF_000648655.2). The sequence continues at coordinate 793,434 of NW_019384289.1, read as the reverse complement.
AAATATGTCATAGCCTCTGTGCACACGATGACTCTTCTACATACGTAGAAATCAGCTACTTCTCCACGTTTGTTTACAGTGTAACTGTGTAACGTTTTAATAGATTGACATCCGTTTTGTCTAGCAGACGTTACACAATTCTTAGTACGAAGCAAGGTGCCAAATATACTCACCCACTGGAGAAAATGCGTCAATTCGCACTATTGTATTAAATTTACTCTTAGAGCTTATATAACAAAATCAAAAGCATCTACAACTCGTAGATCTATATCATAATTATCAACTTCGTGCAATTATCGTGTATAATATATACACGATAACACTACAGTGGCGTTGCAATGTCCTGCTTGCACAAAAAGGTATGGTAGTCGTCAAGACCATGAAACCACTGAAACCGGAAAATTAAATTATAGAAAGCGTCTTGGCAAGTGTAAGCTTGCTGTGATGATTCATGAGATTCTTTAGTCGACGCGACGTATATTTCTCTTTCTACTGATAGAAACTCGCCTTTTCGCCTCGTGCCACACCGTACCATTTTACGCTCACAATCTTGTTAAACTTTTGTAATTTTTGGCACGTGAACTCTTATCTCCAAGTACATGCTGTTGTGCACCTTGACCCTGGTGTTTGAACAGCTAACGAGTTTGATGAATATTGTCTATTAACACAATGATCACATAGCTAACCAAACTCTCTACCTCGCTCGCTACGTGCACTTGTACGTATATATGCGTGTATGCGCGTGTTTGAGTGTACATTATTTGTGTTTTTTACAATACTTATCATCGCTAACATCCTTAAATGTCTACAGAGGTGTATTGTGATTATGAGAGTCAGAGATGTGCAATCAAGTACTTTTCATCAATTTGCGTTATTTTATGTTATGCAATCCAACGGGCATTGTTGACGTTTTGTACAACGCTGTCACCTGATCTTGAACCGGGCGATGTTTAGTACAAACGTCAAGGCTAGGCAGCTGCAATTATCTCGATTATATATACATGTTATTTTGATTTCACCAGCTTCAAAAAAATTTTTTCAAAACTTTTGGAATATCTTAAGACTCTCTTTTGAGGGCTCCTGAATCGTTATGTAGGGTAGTATTTTGAAATTGACGTCATTAAAAATATTTGTTGAATGGTTGAATACAAATTTTTTTGTATGCTTATGTGAATATGATTATTTAGGAAAGTATCGATGGTTTTTTTTTACAACCGTTGAAATCCATTGATCAAAAGTTCTAACTTTAGCGTGCTAGCCTTCTAGACGAAGAAACTGGAGAGGGTGTGGGTTCAAACATCCCCTTAAAAAATATCGAGAATTTTCTCTTGAGCTTATTCGATAAGATAAGTACATAGGATACTGAAAAAAATCTCTTATCTAATGTTTAAGGTGAATAGAGGAGTTTTCCAGATGATGTCTGAATCTTGAGGGACTTCCCTTTCAAGGAAAGCCAATACTTAGCCCACCTATCGGTTCTAAATGATCGGTGCAGCTAGTTAGATAGTCAATGGAAGAGATCCTTTTATTAAATATGATAACAGCCGGGGTGTACTTAAGACGATCGCTGAGCTCTCTAAATAGTACTTAGTAGGATAGATGACTGAATAATTTAAGGAAGGAAAACTTTGCATTAACGGCCCGTTCGATAGACTGACATATTTAGGGAAACAAGGAAATCAGTAAAAAAAACAAAAAAAAAAAAACAAAAAAAAAAAAATGAATAAAAATAAGATGTTAGGTGTGGTGATATTATAATTAGGATACGTAAAAACTCTGAAATGAGCATTTGTGCAATTTAATACAAGACATTTATAAATTTTTTTTAAAATTAAAAATAAGTACATGACAGCCGAGAGCGTGTTGGCTCAATGGTAGGCAGGCTTGGTTCTGATACAACACCGTTCTAGGGGTTGTGGGTTCAATTCCCAGTGAATGCAGATTTTTTCAAGTACCGTTTTCATCGGGAAAAGTTATCATGAAACTCCTGCTGTTTTGAGGTGGGTTTTTTCCTGGAACTTTCCTCCCGAGTGATTCCAGAATTTTTCCTTGTCCCATAGATATTCAGGCCTAGGTGAATGCGGAACAAATTTAGGGCTATAGGTAAAAAAGTAGTGGATCCGATGCCAGTCGCTAGGCAGGGATCGCTAACCATACAGGTGAAGAGAGGCCCCATGAAACATTGAGCTTCTTCGGGGAAAGGCTACACAGTGGCGAGTGGACATGATGTACTATTGTTGCAATAGTGCCAACTTGACTGGCAAGTTGTTTCACTGGAGATATTCCCACTATGCGCTTGGTGATAGGTACGACATAAGTTAGGTGGTTGGTAAATGGGTGTGGCAATACATCTCCACGCGTAAGTGGTAAGTGGGTGCTCCCGGTGACTAGGTCAGTAGGCTGTCGCGGTAAGCAGGTAAAAATAAGTAAAAAATACATGGCAGTCATATTTATTGAAACGTGGTTGTATTTTTTTCAACTCCTTATTGCAAATCGTTGATCCCCCATGAAGTTTTTCATATTCCCACCTTGTTTAACCCATACTCTTTGCCCTTAAGCACATGGAATTGGCTCCAAGTATGCTCTCTCTCTCTCTCCATCTGTGTGTGTGTGCGTTTGCGTGCGTGCGTGCTTGTGTGTGTGTGTGTATTTTAAAGCCCTCTCTAAAAAAATTGCTTCAAAACCCAGCTCCTTGCTGATTTGGCTGATCCGTATTGAAACTTTGGAAATTCCTACCTTATTTCATAACAAATTATATCCAACATACCTACTACTACATCATAATTACGCCTAAGATCATACATGTGCGGAAAACCATGAACCGAAACTGAACGAAAATTCTACGAAATAATCTGCTCAGAAATTTTTGGTGTTTAAGATACTCTTTATTGAAAACAGCTCTGAAAAAAATTCGTGTGCAACTGTCGGGAATTGAACCTTTGAACTCTACAACCGTGTTGTCTCTCTTAATAGCACGCTATCTCTGACCCGAAATTGCTCTCTATTATTATGTTGGTAATTATATCGCTGTATTCGTAACATACGATGCTTCTTTTTCAGAATCTGATTCCTTCACTGCGTGAATTTATTTGTGTATTATTTATACAATTTATGTATTACATTTTTCTCTTTAACGGCCCTCCGAACCCTTGTACGCATTTTACACATTATTTACACAAACTCAAATGGTCTAGTGTTTGTTAAATTTAAAATTATCTACAACTTGAAAAATAGTCTTTAAAAAATGTATAACTTTGCGATGACTTTCTTTTGATGTAAAAAACAAAAAAAAGTTTTTAGATTCATGATATCAGACAATTGGGCGTTGATTAAACAATTTATCGAAAACGTCCACATATCGGTTTTCTCTTGTGCAAGGACAATTCGCTGAGCGAAAATTTAGGTTCGATGTAGTACATGATGAAATCAGATGCAACAGCATGTTAAATATATACTTGTATCATGCTGTCACGCACTAATTGAACGAACGAGATAATCACGACAAATATCGGAGCAGATTTACTTTTTCTTTTGGGTCTTTTCTATTTCCGTTTAACTAGAAGTAGATGATGTTGTTAATATATTAATTTAATCGTTGAACATTTAACATTCATTCCATCAAATTCTGACGATGAACGTAAACGATGCATATTATTCAAGTATACGTGCATTTGTACGATTTCTCATACGTACACTTTCATAAAATTTGTACGGATTATGTCTGCGTTTTACAATATATATATACAAATTTTGCTTAAATCAATCCGATCAAAGATATAAAAGATAACGAAAAGTAAATATCTAATTTAGAAAAAGTGGATTTCCCTACTCAGGTGTACGTATTTTTTCACAAAACGAAAAAGGGCAGCCATAAAATCTCATTCCCAAAATCAATCAATTAAAACTTTCATTATGCTATGACACCCCTAACCCGCTCACTTATTCATCGTGCGTTCATATCCATATCGACGTTAATCCCGACAAACCAAACTGAGTTGAGCTGCATAAATCGAGGGCCTTCCCCGCTCGGGGACATCTGCGAGCATACCTCGACGTGATTATAGTCGTAACTCGATTAAGCTCGCCAGGCTCTCCCCCTACTACTCCCGGTTTTTTGCTCGTATATTTCTATAACGCATCGAATATCAGAACCCAGTGACCCTCTCTTTCTTTCTCTCACTCTGTATTTGAACAGGACTTATATAAGTCAATAACGTTTGTGTCACGTGTAGCAATGGCCCAAAGCGAGCCTTTTAAAAAAAACACGATGGTTGAACTTCGTGAGAACGTCGTGCATAAATACAGTACTCACGAAGTTCAGCCATCGTGAGTACTGAACTATTTTTTTAATTTTATTTTTTTATTCGTTTTTCAAGTTTTTGTTTAGTGAACTACATGAATGCAGTACTTACGTTTATAGAGCTTCGTTCTTCCTACGGGTCTGGCGACCCCCTTGTTACCTGAGAAATTGTGTCTATACTCATCTCATGTTTAAAGAACTTCGTTCTTACCGTGGGTCCCATGACCCATTTATCCCCCCCGGTT
>NW_019384289.1:656811-778109 GCF_000648655.2 Copidosoma floridanum | reverse complement strand
ATAATAGTGCATTTATAGTGGGGACCGTGCTAGGGGAATTCAGGCTACAATCTTGCCTCTTCTGAATGGCATACAAGCAACGCGAGCACACGATAGGCTGTGTTGGCTGCTGTGGATAGCGCTATCATACACTCGCACTGTATGTATTTGGAGTGTGTTCCAGTGACGCTGCCCAACAACTTACCGACAACTTTATTGTGTCTTGCGACATCTTACGTTATGTTTAAGCTGTCGGAGAGTGTTGCAGGAACATACCTTCAGCCCCCTCGCTGTGACAAAACGCTGTGTGTGAGGGGTTGTATGTATTTCAGTATCGCTCTGAGGGCCCCTCAGTGAATGGTGGTGTTCCGTAACTTTCACACTGTATACGCCGCGGTGTCGTACCACATGCTGACATTACGTTACTATTTCTTGTGCATTGTGACGTGACGTCAAGTTACGGTGTGACGTATTGTAGAAAGTAGATATAAGTCAACTTACCTACAACTCACGATACCGTATGTCATGTTTAAGTTGCGGGTAAGTTGTTGCAGAATGATACTGAAGTACAGCCATGCAGGGACCTGATCCTTTAAGCGTATCGTACAAACTTGTGTTATACTGTACGTGTTACGCTACATATGGGGATGACGGGGCTCTCTGATTGGTCAGAGAAGGTCTGTGTGACTACATTGCAAACTAATAAAACGTATTGCACAGTACACGGACTTGTGTATGGAAGTAATGCAAGCGCTTGGGCTTGGGGTGCTTGGACTGCTTGTAGTGTGTGTGTGTGTGTGTGTCCATGCCAAATTTTGTCTTTAACTTTTCCAGCCAATCGAAGGGCTCCGCTACGTCGACGCTAACCGCGCTCAGAGCCATCAGTGTCATTTTACATACTCTTGGGTTCTCGAGTATAGTGTGTAACGGCCTCACGACCTGTGACTATATATATCTTTGTTGTTGTTTACGCGCGCTGCTGCGTCAGTGACACTCAACCCTACTACTCTTGCACACGTGGAACCGTTGGCGTTCGCTCGCACACGCTGGCATACCCTAGCGTCGCTGGCGAACGCTGGCATATGCGAGGGGTTTATACGAGTGTATGCGTGTGTGCGTGTGCCTTGGCGTTCGGCTCGGCTCGGCTCGGCCGCTCGAGACTCTCGAACGTAGATACAGATATAGCGTCGTCGCTGACTATTTACATACGTTAGGAAGGTGTAGATACTGCGTTTACTCCTATGCCCTAGCCTGCCCCCGAAGCCCCGCGCTTGTGCTAGCATATACTGACATAACCAAGCAAAAGCTAGCATGCCCGAGCATATGCTTGCATATACTAACATGCCCGAGCACACACTTGCATATACTGGCATGCCCGAGCATACGCTTGCATATACTGGCATGCCCGAGCTTTTACTAACACTAATAATACTAATAATAACAATAATAAAAATATTGCTAACGCTAAAACTATACGGGCAATAATGAGCCGTATTTTTTATGATTAGGCGAATTATTTTCTACTAGACTAACATGAAAATATCTACACAAACAATAAGTAAAGTATCTATTTCACCATTTCCGAGGTCGGTCTTTACATGTTCACGAGTTCAAGACTCGGCCTTTACTTCTCGTCAGCCCAGCTGTAAAATAAAAAAAAAATTTTTTAAATACTTACGAAAAAATTTATTAAAAAATATTATTTCTGTAGCTAATTGAACAAAAAATTTTTATACTTTTATGTTCAACAAGATTACAACCCTAGATGTATTTAAAGTTTCAAACGTTGGAATCCAACGAAAATACGAAATTATTTTATTTGGTTTAATAACTAAAATAACTAACAAAAATACATAGTGCGAAAATATAATATGGTAATGAATGATAAAAACTGCCAAAAAAAAGTTTGAAAGTACAAAAAACGGTATATATAACGTATAACACGTTAAACTGAAGGTACAAGAGAAAATTTTCAAATACATCTACCTATTCGTTTGTGATATTGAAATAACAATATTTTAATCATTAGCTGGGTACTCCAGTACAACTCAACTGAAGTTATAAGTACCTACAAACATAACCTCAATTATTTGCAAGGAATTTTACATCTAATATTAATATGAATGCCTGCAATTATAACCTCTATTAGTTATGGATACATAGATTCCCAGAAAATTAAAAAAATAGCACTTTTTTAGCGATAGTTTTCCATTCGCTGGTGCTAAAATTTCAAAAAAAATTTATTATACTTTTCGAACACTAACACAACTAATTTGTAGTTTGAATTCCCGCAATCATAACCTCTATTTGTTATGGACTCTTATATTCCGAAAAAATTGAAAAAATAGCACTTTTTCGGCAATAGTTTTCCATTTGTTGATGCTAAAATTACAAAAAAAAATTTTATAATACTTTTTGAACACTTATGCAACTGAACTGTGAGTATGAATGCCTGCAATCGTAACTTTAATTTGGTAAAGGCATTGTAGGCCTTAAAAATGTTCCGAATCCGAAATTTTTACGAATAACAAGGCATTAGCAAGTATTTATAATGTTAAATGACATACGTTTTTGAGTTACGGTATAGTTACATTTTCAGAATAAGTTTCGACTTCCGCAAACCTAACCTCACCTCGTTGCACATGATGAAAGTACCAAAATGTGCAAAAATTTGATTATCGTAGTCTATACTCCTTTATTATCAGAATGTAAAAATACAAAATAAATATTTTTATAGTAGTTGTACACTAGCACAACTTACCTTAATGTATTAGCACCCCCCAGTTATAACATGAAACTACAGCTAGCCGCCGAACTGAACGGAAGGTTCGGCAATAAAATGTATGTAATAAAGATCTTAATAATATCCGTGTAATATACACAATTTGCAAATATTTAAATGGATGTAATAATTTAAGATTACCAATTATTTTACATGAAAACTTTAAGCTGTTTATTTGACTCTAAGTTCAAATTACTAATGACTGTACATACATAGGTATATTGTTATTTACTTCACATAGTAATTACAAAGGAAAAAATAACACTTGTTGACATTGTTTTAAGGATTTTTAATTTATATACCCATTTAGCAATTGTCGACATACAGCCATTGGTGAATAAGGTTGGCCAATCGATGGAGATGGTAGTACCATAATATTTGGCCGAGTTGTGGAAGCGCTTGGTACAGTATTTTAATTCATTGATTAATTTATGGTCTGTGACAGCTGATTCATTTGCTGAAATATTTATTGATTATTGTATTACTCTGATTCCAAACTACATATACAATACATTTAGACACTACATATTTTTTTAATTTACCTGCTTCATGCTCTGTAAAGCTTGCTCTACTTTCTCTAATTGCTCCGTCCTCTAAGTACCTCGGAACATATTGAATCGACTGCGTTGACATCCGCAAAATCGCCCAAAACTCTGTTGCCCCATGCTTGTTTATCTCACAAGTTCCAATTCTCGACGTAAGCCATCATTATCTTTTACCAAATTTTTAATCTTATGTACTTTGATGGCCAGTTGGGACGTCAAAGTTTTGCAGCGTTCTAAAAGATTTTTGTTTTCCTTACAGAAATTTTCATTTAAAACTGAAAAAGAGTATGAAATTAGTTTATTAGTATTTTTAATACTTGCTCTAATTGCTCCGTCCTTTATCTCAGAACATGTTGGATCGACTGCGTTAACGTCCGCGAAATCGCCCAAAACTCTGTTGCCCCATGCTTGTTGATCTCACAAGTTCCAATTCTCGACGTAAGCCATCATTATCTTTTTCCAAATTTTTAATCTTATGTACTTTGTATTGGCGAATTGGAAGGAAAACTTCAAATGCAGCTAATAAATACAATTTTAGACGTCAAGAAACTGACGCAGAACATTTATCGAGATTGAAACAGCAGCGTCAAAATTGATAAATAAAGAATCCATTGCGTGAAAGATCAGCTTTTCATTGTATCTTTACAGTAATCTCTTAAATTTTCCAGATTTTTAAATAGGTAGAATATGTATTTGTATTTTTGTAACGATGAAAAATGTATAGATTAAGCTTCAGGACTTTGTTGCTCTGGTAATAACGGTGTAAGATAAGAGACAATTATTTTAATTATATATTTTTTGTGAGTTTTAAATCTTTACAGCTTTAAAAAATAGCCCTTTTCGTAGATTATACGAGAGAAACTGCAAACCAACGGCCCTTAAAGGCCATTGATTATTTTATGGCATAAGGAACGCATGGTACTTTTCAGCATAATTATATTTTTTTCACTTTTAACCAAATGAACTGTATGGATTCCGAACAAATATATTTTTAATAAGAAGATTTTTGTTCTGAGAAATGTCAGGAACAGATGTAAAGTTTTTAACAGAAAAAGTTTCACATTATAAGTCAACACACTACTGTGTTCCATTTAGTGAGTCTCAGGCGAAGCCGAGACGGAGGGGCTGCTAGTGTTATATATTCGGTTTTTTGTACGTTGAAACTTTTTTTTGGTAGTTTTCATTATTAACTACCATATTATGTGTTCGTATAGTGTATTTTTGTTAGTTAGTTTAGTTATTAAACCAAATAATATAATTTCGGATTTTCGTAGGATTCCAACGTTTGAAATCAGATACATAACCCTAGTGGCACATCGTAAATTTTGAGAAGCAGGCCCGTGCACTTCTTACGCAATTTTGTAAGAAGTGCGTAAAATGTACACGGATCTGCTTCTCAAATTTTACGTTGTGCTACTAGAAAGTTATACGTCTAACAAATTTTAGCTAATAAGGTATTTTTTATATTCTAATCGCTCGTTTTAAATATATTTTTTCTAGATTTTTCGTTAGTTTCTGAATTTTCACAGTATCTGTGTCGGGAAAACAGTTTGGATGTCGGATTTTTTGGCCTCTGAAATATTTTTTTCCGCCTTCGGGTGATTTTGGGAGGCTGGTACTTCCTCGGGCAAAAAAGCAGTTTTCCGATACTCGAATACGTGTATGTATGCGTTAACTTCTTAATTTTTGTCACATTTCGCATGATTTACCAACAACTATGTAAACTTCCTTAGCTACTTTGTTAGCTACCTAAAATACTGGCAAAAACTCCATTTATTCACTGTAATATCGGTAAATAATATTAAGTTTTCGAGAAATTCATTATTGAGAAGAAATAGAGGATTTGTTTCAATTTTTCACTTTAATTTTGAAAAAATATGGTAAAAAATCAGACGTTAGGAAAATTTGGGTTGCGCCATTGTATAGATACTTTACCCATTGTTTGTACGGATATTCTCATGCCAATTAGTCTGGTAGAAAATAATTCGCTAAGTCTTAGCGGCAATGGACTTTTTTATCTTGCAAAAGAAACAAGGAGTTATTAATAAATCATAGTAAATTTTTTTTTCCACTTGAAGCGTTTACTGAACTTTCACCAGGAAAAATAAGGTGCGCATCCAAACAGGGCAAAGGCCTAGTGCTTGCCCTGGTGATGCGCGCTGCCAGGTACAACGAACTCTACTGTAAAATTCTCACCATTCCATTAGACTGCGTTAAAACGGAGCAGTGTGGCGCATGTGGCACACGTTTAATCATATAGAAGGTTGTCATTTCACCGCACGTCTTTCAACTACAGGTGAGACGCAATGTACTAAGTATTGAGGAATACGTTAGTAATTTTAAGTTTCCATTACCTCTATGTCAGTATCAGCAAACGTTTACTCCCCATTAGCAGCTTCAACAATTACTAATTCCTCGGCAGCCAATGTATTTTTGTGAAATGCAGTAGAAACTATTGCTGCATCCATACTTTCCGGCAACTCAATATCTTGAAATTTGGAAGCTCCTGCAAGCTCTGCAATCTCAGTACCTGTAATTCGAGCCAGCGATTTGTACTACAATTCGTCTGCTTATGATTACGCCAGATAATACAAGATTTAATTTTTATCTTTCAAATTTCTGCAAAGTAAATAGCATTGACATGAAACTTTAATCATAAACAATCATTGAAGGACGTTCAAACGCAGAATCCAAACATATAAGGACGTTCTCTTAATGTATTAGTGTTAAAAACATATTGATACACTGTGGAATGATAACAGTTACAAATTATGTTGAAAAAACAAAAACGTTAAATCATCCGTGTCAAAAAAATAATAATGTCGATGAATATAATTTGAAAATCAATATAAAAGTGAATTTTGGCTTACTTTCCAAACATTGAGACTCCGGAATATATATATAAAAAAAATATATATATTATTTTAGCTAATAAGGTATTTTTTATATTCTAATNCCGATGCTCCGGTTCACTATTTATTTTTCCCACGTGAAAAAAAAATCCGACGTTAAACTGTAAAAAGACGCCACTCTATGCCATGGTGATTATACATTTGCCAAAACGGCCTTTATCGCACATGCAATGCACATTCAATATAAAAAAAATATATATATTACTGAGGTGTGGCTTTGAAAAAAAATTTGACTCATTGTTGCCCCTCGAAAAGTGAAAAACCAAAGGAGATTTCATCAGATAGAGTCTTAATCCACTCAACCATGCACGCAGGCGTGCGTATCATTTTTATCAAATTACCGATGAGCATCATCATCATAGAGAGTTTGATAGTTTTATTGGATAGCAAACTCGCAAATGATCACTCTTTTATTCGTGATTGTTTTAAGTACGAGCGTAGGCTGAATATGTCGATCCTTCCCTCGTCCTCCCGTGGGACGAAGACTGCACGTCGAGCTGCACGTATAGGAAACGTGAACTGTGGAGAGTGTCATTAGGTTAGCAGGCTTTTCCGATTCACAATAGACTCCACCTCATCCAGCTTTCTCTCTAATAATTACCGCCTACGCAGCTTCCCTTGGTTTTGACGTTGGAAATCGTGTACATATCCCGCATGTGGATTATTTATATAGCGCATGTGTGCATGTTATAAGTATGCATCTATTCTACGCATGTAGTTGTAAGAGCATGTATTCGTGTATACACATCTCTCTTTTCACCCAATGCTCTGTACTGCCGTTGATGCAGTAATGCTCTTTGGGCGCGTGTCTTTGAGCGGAAGTGTTGCGACGAATAAAACGGGCCTATAAATCAAGCCTCGACCAACGTCGGCACATCCGGTCTGCCCTTTTTTTCCTTTTCTGTCTTCCTCTGGGACGCAAACTCAATCCCTCTATCTCTATGTATATAAGACCCTCGAGTCCTTAGTGCTAAATAAAAACTCAACACTCTCTACCTCTATTTTTTTTTGCCTTTCCTTCTAATGTACTTACATAATATGTTATGTATATGATTGCTTGTGGTGTGGGTAGGGCGTGAGAGTCTATTCAGATGCGACAGTGATCCGCGTCATTTATATGTATAAGTATGTCGTTATTCGGGACTCAGTTGTAGGAATTTGATGCATGATATCCGTCGAAAACAGTTGTACGTACTCATTATTATCACACATTGGCGCCTTTTAAAAACATAACCTTTTGAAAATCTCAGTCAAATAAGACTTTCGTGGTTGTGACATTATAAACAATACATAATCTTTTAAAAATCCCAGGTGTAAGCCATGACTTGCATGGGTAAAGTAAAATTTTCGGAGGCTATTGGATTAAAAACGTGAAATTGTTTTTGCAAATCTCGAACAAAGAAACAATTTTTCCAAGTTTTTTAAAAAAAACTTCGTTATATATTTTACAATACCATCAAATAATCGATAAGTTATATTTTTAGCTAAATTAAATAGTAACATGTTACTATACTTACATCTTCAGTCGAAATTATCAAAAAATAATTTTTGTGAACTAAATTTGAAATTTTCACAAAGTCATTTTTTAGTTTAAAATACTGAAAAGGTCCTGCTTATAACCTAGAATTTGAAAAAAAAACTTGTACATCATCCAAGGTTTTTCGAAAGGTCAAGATAATAGAATCATTCTGAAAAATAGTCTAATGTATATGACTGATAAGTGTAATATTTATACCAAATAAAACATACTGTCAACTGTACTTTTCAAATATAATGCTTAAAAAATATAAATTTTGGAGAAGCTAAAAAGGTATATATCTTATTTTTTACTAAAAGAATTTCGACTAGACAATTTAAACATTCCACTTACTGTAACTGCGCCAAATCCCAAAGTTATTATTTTTGATCTTTTACGTTTATGGTAAAAATGACCGTTAATATTTCCCTGAAGCATTTAAAAGTAAAAAAATGCCAACAAAAATTTTCCAACGTCGCGTGATATCTATTAATCATGCAGATTGTTTTTTCAAACGTTATCCTTGTTGCGCGTTCCCATTTTTTTATGCATTAATCATCCCACCCAGCTCCATTCGATCCCGGACGGCAGTTCTCCGTATCGTCATATTTAAATTGAAGTAAAATAACTCGGAAAATAAGCAAAGACGCAATTCGCAGTAGAGCAAGTCATTACAACAGTAGCCGGCACAAATTACGTGTATAAAAAGCCGCGTGCTCTGCCAGTTAAATGTAAATACAAAGCTAGTGCCCAAGTAATACATACGTACGTACGTACATCTCGCGTACATCCACACGGAGAACACAAGCGCCGCACATAGCGAGGCGCAGCTCACACGTATACATTGCATGCATAGGTGTATATATATATATATATATGTATATATATGCTGTTAAATTCGGCTCGACGTGGGTTAACGTTTGACGCAGTGGGCTAGCTGCGTGCGCGACAACCTACAACACCAAGACTATATATATTCCACGAGCGCCACCGCTCACCGCCCACTCCGTACCCTATTCTGCGAGAAACGCTACGCGTGGGCGTGTAATTGCGACGTAACCGCGCGACAACGATTTCGAGACGTGTAGCAAGAGAAGTAGTAGCAGTATCAGTAGACGGAAACGAGGAAAATGAGGAGAACAGTAGCCCACTGTACGGAGAAGATGAGAAGCGAGAAGAGAGGCCGAATTTATGCGATGCGTCAGCGTCGCGGCGCGCGGCGTCCCGTTCTTCCTCCTCCTCCTCCTCCTCTCTTCTGTATTTCTTCTTGTCTTTTGGTGTATACAGTGGCCCAACGTGCGTGTGCGTATTACGTATTTCTGGACCGGCCAACGTTTGAGGTCAACGTCATCGACTGGAACCTATGTGGTACGGCACGGCTAGTACTGGCTCGCTCGCTAGTATATATCTGCCACCCTATTTATTTCTGAAGACGTGCCTTGTAGCTTTTTGTCTTGCTTCTTTTTGTCGTTCTTCGTGTGCCCCTCTAGAGCTCCGATACATGCTGGCGCTGCTATGGGCGTCCATCCGCAACGAAACGCGACGCAAAGGAGGGAAGAAAAATGAGAAAGACGCTAGAATGATTTATCAGACGATTTTGTAAGTTTTTAGCTCATCAAAGATGCGACGATCATTTGTACATCCTCACACTCCGGTACTCGTGAACACTTCTTTAATTGTAGTCACGAGGCTTTGGTTACTTATTGTTAGTAATTGCTAATTTTTTTATTTTACCTACCAGTAAGTTTTTACTTTAAATCGAATAAGTTGACTCTTTTGTTTGTTTATTTTTTCTTTGAAAATCACCTTTCATTGATTACTATCATAAAAATTTGTTGACCTTCACTTTTTTTCCAATAGAATTAGTTCAATTTAAATTGAATGATTGCGTGCAAGCAAATTCTTAGTACTAAAAGGTATTCAAATTCTCGTTACTTTAATCGTCGATGGTAAAAATTAAATGATTTCAAATTAACGTTTTCGGTGTATCGATTTGAATAACTGGAATATATCTTTGAAAAATAACTCCTTAGGTATTTCCAAATTAAACCTTTGAATATTTCCAAAAAACCATTCATATCGAACACACGAAATTTTGTTAGTGATTTCCCTCGTGAACAAATTTGTAGGTGAGACCAGAGTTCACAAGGTCTTTGAACTATTAAAATTTCAACCGCTTGTTTTTGACACTGGAGATTAATTTGCATGTGGTAAACCTTATTCTATATGTGACTTGAAAAACTATAAGAGCATAAAAACTATGAGAAAATTCACCCTGATATTGATATAAACAAATACCATCAAAGCTTGAAGGAAGAAAAAAACTTGACGTACGGTGTGGTTTGCAAAAATGTTCATTGTTTTCTTCTAAAAAAAATAAGCCATCGGTGTTTTTAAAATGTTTGGCTGAAAATTTTTATCGTTTTTCTGCTAAATGAGGGAAATGAACGTGTCTCTAAGTACTGTAGATACCGAATATAGGCATAGACTCTGATACCCGATTTTCTGCATCTCAGTAGCTGGCGGTTATTTTCGATGCTGCGCTCTACGTCTCTCTAGTTCCATTATCCATCATCTATAGTTGACTTTCTCTTGATTTTTAACGATTACAATCCTTCCTGCATTTCTTGCTCGTACATTTTAGTTGCGAGATACAGTGAAAAAGTAATCGTCCACGTGTGTAGCCTATGACGTGTTGAAAGAGGAAAGTGAAAAGCAGTCACTACCCTAATTTTCATAGTCTAATTTGACAGTATACTTCATTTTTTTTATTTTCAAAAAAAAGCGTAAGTCTTATCAAAGAGATATTTGAAAATAAATTTCAATCATCAACAAGAATGAAAAATTAGTTCATTTTGAGTGTACAGGTAAACAAAAAACTTTAAAAACTGAATGTTATGTCCCTTAAGAGAGGTATGTTTGTCATAGCAAAATTTATACAAAAAAGGAATAGTCCTGTAAGAACACCAGGTTACGTGTGTCGATTATTACATTTATAAATATTAACGCATTTATTTAAACTATTTTTAATTATAGAACATTGGTCTTGCTTATCAAATATTTGGAAAGGTTGATGTTAACGTTACTCCGTCAACGTGAACAAATTTAAATGGATTTGTTCGATTAACTCGAAATTTAATTCTTTGAACTTGGATTCACAATGTGTAGTGCCATCAGAAAGAATGCTATTGACTTTTTGCTATTTCAATCACTATTGTAACTTTTTTTCTTTACATCTTAGATAAAATTTATACAAAGTTCAACTGGAATGAGTAGAAAGTTTTCTACCTACAAATCTTGAAATATTTGGTTTTTATTGTACAAACTGTTTGATAAGACCTGTACAACTTATTTTCTTGTAAGTAAAATTAAAGTGATTGTTATGGAAGTTCTACTTATATTAGTTGTTTTCTCCTTATTGACGATATTGGTGAGGTACGAAAAATTTTTGTATTAAAAAGTGTTGTCTGTTGGAAAAAAATGAGAGTGCCGAGTCTACCTGCGCTGATGCTCATGCCTCGCTCTCCCCTACTCGTATATAGTAGCTTGAAAACTTGTGCTGGACGCGTTACTTGTGCGGATTCGTTCGCTTTCGTGCATTGACCCTCCTCCCTCAGGTGCGAGTTTTACGCGTGATCGCGGTTGTCTCGAAATAGATGCGTCCATTAATTTCCTCTCGGTGACCAACAATACAAACGAGAGAGAACCCACAGCCCGAAAAATTTGATAACGATTTCATTGACAAAATGTAAGACCGAGGGTTTGTGGAATTTGTACTATTTACATTTTAATTTTTGCTGTGTAAGATAATTTTCAAGATCACTTTTGAACGAACTTGCCGAAATATGAGTCGCCAAATGCAGGAAAGCAATAAAAAAATCGTTATCGTTGATAGTCAGCGAAAAAAAGCTCTGACTGCGCATCTTTATACTATGTAATCCGGTTACAGTAGGTTTACCCTCAAAAGAGACAAAGGACAAAACGTCAGTTATATTGGATTCGTATGAACTTTGCTTACACTTGCAATAGCGGTTTAAGTACTTTATCGAGATACACTCGAGTGTCGATCAATAATCACCTTCAAGTAAAATGGATAAAATAATATTAGAGTCTAATAACGCGAGGTATAAGTATCGGTGATTTTGCTGCAGTGATCGTCCGAATCCGCGAAAGGGTCGTTGTCGTTGGCTGCGCGGCGCAACGCTGAAGATGCTGGCTTGTTTTAGTCTACGGAAAAATAAGAAAATAGTAACCGTCGCGCCGCTACAGCAAGCTTCGCCGAATAACGAGACGGCTGGCCGAGGTAAATTGGAACGTCCGCCGACGTTTCCCGAGACTCCGTACCTTCGAGATTCCTTTTAGTACGTTCAGTTTTTTTTTTTTTTTTTTCTTTCTGCCACGTATAATACGGAAATGCGAGACGACACTTATGATTTAAGTCACACGCGCCTTTCTTGCTTATACATGTATTAATCACATCTCGGCTTATTTCAGACTTGCTTTCTACGTTTAATACGATCGTGCCGTCTGCCCTGTATGAGTGATTTGTACTGATATGATTTATTCTTTGATAAATTATCTTGTTGCTCACTCAATCAGCTGTTTGCTCGTATGAAATTTTGTTCATTTTGATTTATAGAATTGCGCCGTTAATGCGATTTTCAAAAGAAAAGGAGAAAAAGAGTACGTGGCATAAAGATCCATGTCTATTCTGACAGTATTTTGAAATTTATGGTTTACAACTAAAAATCGAATTATATCGTATTCCATGTCCGTGTCTATGAGCAAATCCACAAAAAATATCCCGTTTTTGTCCCCCGTTGTTATATAAAAGAATTTTTTGAGGCATACCCTCGAGATGGAGCTCATTTTGTTCGCAATGTCGTGTATTATGAGAGAAAAATCATGAACTTGGGTATCAGAGGTCCATGTTCACGATTTTTCTTTGATAGTACATGAAATTGCAAGCAAAATAAGCTTCATCTCGAAGGTGTGCCTCAAAAAAAATTTTTTTCTCAAAACGGGGTATTTTTGTGGATTTGCTCATATACACACGAGAGTAAAGGAAATAGTCTTGGCAACGATTAATGCAAATATAGCTTTACATGCATAGACTTTTCATGCCTCATCACTTTCTCTCCGCTCTTTCTCCTACCCCCATGTCTATTTCTTCTTTTTCACTCCCGTATTAGATGTAACAGCTACGCCAGCAGCAAACGTCTAGACTAGTTGCAGACGATAGCTAGTTTCTAGGATTAACTTTAGTATGACATTCTGTTTCGTCTGGAGCTTTTCCTCTTCCTCCTTTTCTCTCTCTCTCAAACTTATACTCCTCGTCGTCGTCTTCCTATTCTGCGAAGCGATACATCTTAGGTTTTTCAGAGACGACCGCTGTCCAGACGTCCGTTTTCCGCGTCTACTTATATCCGTAGGCAGTCGTGGAACTTAAAATACTGATATTACTGTTGAGAGAATTGTCAATTTATGAAATGCAGTAGCTAACGCAAGGCATTTGTCTTGCGAGTAGATTGTGCCATATTAACAAAAAAGCTCATTGCCACAATGATGATAACTGTTGTGCTAAGAATCATTAAATTCTGTTATTACTATTTTTTATTATTTCTTATCAAGTATTTTTTAAGTCATAAAAAACAGTATATTTCACAACTGCGTAAAGCAAGTGATTTTTGCATATGTGTGAATATTACTAGCACAAATATTAATTTTCTTCCCTTAAGGGGATTCCGTATATCATCGAAAATTTCTACTTAACCGACTTTTAATAACAAGAGATTATTGTTGATAAGTAATTACATAACTATTTAAACCCAAAATGATGAGAAGAGCCCCTAAGCTGGTACTTTAAAGAAACAATCAAGCCTAAATTCAATACAATTTGTTGCGAATTAAGAGAAAAAAAGTTACATTTCAGATTGTGCACACTGACCCACTCTTTTATGATCACAAAATGTAACTTTTTTCTCTAAGTTCGCAACAAATTGTATTGAATTTAGGCTTAATTGTTTCTTCAAAGTGCCAGCTTAGGGGCTCTTCTCATCATTTTGGGTTTAAATAGTTATATAATTAGTTATCAACAATAATCTCTTATTATTAAAAGTCGGTAAAGTAGAAATTTTAGATGATATACGGAATGCCCTTAAGCTATGCACGAAATAAATATTCTTCACGTAACGCCCAATTACAGAGCTATCATGTCATGTGCTAGACGTTCAACTTTACACTTTAAGTGTTTAACAATTTCTTTCATTTTCCATTAGATGTATGTAGTAGAAGAATATTCTATGTTTTTTTGACAAATGGAAATTGATGTCCAGAAAGATAAAAGTTAGGTTGCCAGAAGTAAAAAGTCTCCTCAAATTTCAAAGTAATTGTGTTTATTTTAAACATTGTTGAGTGTAAAGAAAAAAATTGGCAAAATTTTTTTTTTTCTTTTACTTGTACACCATCTAAATAACTTGTTACAATTATCCTCTACACTGACAGATGGATTTATTTACTATCAACGTACAAGTATAATAATAGAAAACTAGTTTACATGTTCTTTATAACTTTTTAAATTTTAACTGCACACAACGGCATGTTAATAGTTAACATGCCATATGTACGTTGAACCTGTGCTGCGTTAGATGGCACCAGATGAAGTTAATTACCAACAAGTTCTTCTCTCAGTGTACCACCATTGCGTAGAGGGTATTGATCCCGACTTAATTTGTAACCCACGACTTCACCTAAACCCATAACAATGATCTATTTTTCCAGCTAGTTCTTTATAGCTCTTTCCATGAAATTTTTTATTTTCTGTACCCGCAAAATATAACCTTACAATTCTAAAGTTCAGTCAAATGAATTCGGTCAAATTTTCGGTCTAACCAAAGGCAAGTCCAGAAATCGATGACACTAGTCTTGGTCCACAATTTACGACTAAGTTGCATAAACGGGGGTTTGAGCCATTGCCGTATTAAGTTGTATTAAAGAAAACTAACATTAGAACTAGCAAACTGCACAGTACACACGTGCGTAAGCCATGTACGAGGAAATGCAGCCGCATAAGTATATACACATACGACGTTTAGTATGATTTAATTAGCTAAAAATCATATAAATATTTTGAAAATTCTGACCAGACCAAAAAAATGGGGTAGAAGCTTCAATGCATGGTAACGAATTGACGTAAAATTGAACATCTACAACTATCAGCCAAGGCCCCAAAAATGGCAAAAATGTCCAAAAAAAGGTTTTTTCTCGTCTAGAAAAAAAAACTGAAGAACCGTGCTTAAAAAAGTATTGCATGGAAAAGATGCATAATTTTAATATAAACAAAATGAGCTGAGTTCTGTCCAAATCGGTTTAACCATTTTTTCGCAAATCTCTGAAAACGGCCAGTTTGAGCCATTTTTTCGAAACTCAATTACTTGCGTTCTATACAATATAATGAGCTCAAATTCATACACAAGGTAAGTTTCACAGCACTTAACATGCACACATAATTTTAGCCTGATTAGTTTCAAAATTGTTGTGAACCGCAGTAAAAACCAAAGAAAGGCCCTCTCAAAAAATATCTATAAAAAAGTTTTATTAGCCAACATAGGAACATTTTTCAAATGTATTTCTCTTCGTCTATATTAATTTACCCTACAACTACCTAAAAAGGAGTTTGTTTTTACTAATTAGGAGTATCTGGAAAATAATCGCTAATTTTGTTCGTATTAAAATTATGTATCATTCCACGAAATACTTCTTTGTGTTCGGTTTTTCGGTTTTCTTCTAGACGCGGATGTCAATGTTAATATCAATTTTTTACAATGCATTGAAACTATTACCCTATTTTCTTTCGAGCAAATCCGATCATACAATTATGTACTATAGTATACGAAGTCGGCGAGAGATCAGAGAGGCCTTCGAGACGGCAAAACTCGACCACTTCCGAGCTCGTAGGACCAACACAGAATACTATACAGTAGCGACAGCACCACCACCACTACTAGCTATATATACTATCGTATATATAATAGTGTACTGATCTATTATGGGTACATACATTGTCATTATTCATTAAACGTTTATATTGTCTTTTACATGTTGTTTCATCATATCGTTATACATTTCTCTTATTGTTCGCTGTCATTACATGTCTTTTTCATATTTGATTGTATCTTATATCTATATCTTCCTGGAACGTAAAACCGGTAAGTCGGTTTCATGAATTCGATACCTAGCAAGAACCATCAGAAAAAATCTGAGTGCCCCCGACCGAGAATCGAACCCACGATCCCTTGAGCTGTGCTGTATCAATGGCTCGCACGCTAACAAACTGAGCCAACGACAATCATGTATATATGTACGTTCCGCTACTACGGTAACTGAGTGGAGTGGGGGAACCATGGCGGTCGTTTTGAATCTGTCACTTTTTGCCAGCTTACTCTCGGTCTCAGGACGGTGCATAAAAAGCTTCGCATCAAACAAATTTTTTCCACTTTTTAGCCTCAAAATAATAACCTAGCCGCTTGATTTTAGGTTCTCAGGCGGAAAATAGTATACGAAACTTGTTCGAAAAGGCTTCTCGCCTTCAGCTTGTGCCATGAACCTCTCGGTTCATAAATCGAAGCTTTTGCAAACTCGTACGTAATATACTGTATTAAGTATGTAGTGACTCATATGCTCGATACGCTGTAATGGTAGATTTTTTTTCCTCGCCTTGCCGTGGACTTAATAAATACGATGGTATTATTGCGGCTTCGACTAAAAGGCTTACGTAGCCATTGAGCTTACGTGAAATCAAAACCCAATGGGATCTCGCATAAAGAGCCAAACGTATATGCATGAATTTTTCTTGGATACGAAAGTTGGTAACGTCGATAAATATCATCCCCTTCTTCTATACTCTCCTTCTTTCTGGTTCACTCAATTATTTCTCTGCTAGATCTCTTCCAAATGGCACTTTTGTTTCAGGTGTACAATAAAAACTTTTTATTCAATAAGAACTTAAAAGGTCGTGAAACACCATACAAGTATAGTCAAAGTGATAAAACTATTAGGACACTTCCAAGTCTGGCTTTGATTTTTTGTGTAAGACAACGACATTTTAAATTATGAATTGAAAAGTTTGCAAAAAGTAAAAAAAAAAAGATCTACTGTACAGCCAAATAGAATACTTTAAGTAATTTAAAAAATATTTATTTGTGTTTAACGACTTGAACTTGGCCTTAGTATTATAACGGTCACACCCTTGGCTGGGGTAGAAACATCGGTCACATTTCGGGGTACGAACAGCGTGAGGAATCAGTAACGTATAAAAATTGGTATCATTATAAAATATGAATAGCAAATCGGTAATAATGATAATAGTAACAATAATAATAATAGTTATAATGATCATAGTGATGTAAATAGACGAAGAATCATTTGTCGCACGAGAACATTACTAAGGTAAAGGATCCAGTCATCCAGTGATCGATAACGACTGGAATATGTCTGCACAGTTACATACAAACAGGCATTTTCCAATTTTTTGTTAAATGAAATATTTCGATTGCTTACACCATAAAATTATATTATTTTGATTTTCGACCAAAACAAAACTGTTTCAAGAAAGCAAAAATATTATCAGAATACTTCGTTAAAAGAACAATCTTATATTCCTGGGCGATCAATGCTCATTAATCAAATTAAATACTACGTGTATAACTAAGCTCCCCACTAAAAGTTTTCGCTCAAAACCATTATTACGTCTGCAATCCCTCGATTATTCATAAAATACGTAATAAGCTTTAAAAAGCTCAATTGCAGGGAAAAACCAAGAAAAAGAAAAAATATCAGGAGGAGCACCGTTAGCATCGATCCCACGAAAAGCTCCCAAATAATCTCGGGCACTTTGCAAGCGTGCAAACTACTTTCACAGTCAGTGCCAGCTTGCTCTGCACACCACCACCACCACCGTCATCAAACTTTGAAACTCATCTGAGATTCTTTTCTCTTCTCCTTTGTTTTTTCTGACACTTCTCAGATGGTGACACAGAAATCCATATTGGCTCGTACTTGAGTATTCACTGGATGCGCGACGCCGTGACGGAAAAGAGGCTAGAGGGGAAGGAGGAATTACGAGCAAAGGTGCCGATAAGAATGAAAATTAAGGATTCGCTCTCGAGTTTTTTCCCTCTCCTCGCTTTCTTCGCATACCTTGTTCTCTTTCTCTCTTTTGCAGTTCCTCTCTTGATATTTTTGCGAGGGTGAGCCGGGAAAGAAGAAAAGTAGGGGAACGAACGGAAAGAGAGGCCAATCCACTTTGTAAAGTTATAACGACGTACGATGTGATGGGATTACAGGGCCTCGTTTCTTTGCCGTTGCTGCTGCTGCTGCTGCTGCTGCTGTAACCGCTTAAGCAAAAGCACGATAGTGAAGGTGGCGTTTAACACATCAAATTATATTATTATTCTCTGTCACACTTTCTGCTTTTACCGAGGAAAATATATGTTTATGTTGTGTATATTATTCATTAGCTCAATATTAAATTACCCATCTTATATGTTTTATTATGATGTCCGTCACTTCTAATTTTTCTAAGATGTTATTACGTTAATAAAAAATTATTTAATGAATTCGCTATTTTATCGTCCCAAATACATCCCCCATAAGATATGTTTATACACTAAAAAACACAAACTTTATAAGAATTTAGTTTTAATCATAGTTACGTAATCACAGCTTGCAGTAGTTTTTTTTTCCTGAAGGCTAATATGGTAGGAAAAATATAAAAAATCGTCTTTTACCTATCCTAAAATCAAATGCATAAATAAATGACTTCATTTTCAATAAAGTGGCGTCCAAAAACTTTTTCTTCACATTTTTTTATGGCGCGTAAAAATAGCGTAAGTGTGGCCAACTTGGGCCACAATTTTTTTGGTAAATCGATTTTTAATTTGGTAAATTTGGGAAAATTTTTGGCCATGTTCTGTATGACGTTAAATTATCAACTTTGATTGTCAAATGTCTACATCAAAACAAAACGTTTTCCTATAACCATGCAAAGTAAACAAAATTTTGCAGTTCGTATTGCGATACATTCCGCTTAAGGTAGTTGTTTCTTAAGTCTAAAGTATCTAAAAAAGTACGAAATTGTCAGCAAAACTAATATAAGTGTCGAAAAGTATATGTAAAAAATTTAAGACCGATTTATACGTCGTTACTGAAATATTCTCGTCAAAAAATCACTCTTTTAACATTAGAGCAATGGTGCAAACACTACATAGCCTCATTATTTTAAAAAGTGTAACTTATCGCATATCTATAAATAATTGAAAAACTACTGAAAACTACCTTAGACAGTAAAGAAACACATACATTTTTTGAGAATTTTTTACCACATAGTTTTAAAGTAATAGTAATGAAAAAGTTGCTCTTCGTTTGATTTTGGAAGATAACCAAGTAAGTATTGCGTATGAGACAACGTTGCATTGTCACATGAATACAAGTAGATAGATTATGTTTATGAAAGTATAAGTATACGCAAAGTCATTCACATTTCACTCTGATATTTTGAATATATGGGATGATAATTATACGTATGATGTATTTCTATATATAAGATTGACCTATATATTGGGAAACAACTACCTTAAACTGTCAGAGTACAATTTTTTTGTTAAAAATGTACGCTTTGGTTTTGTAAAAAAAGGCCAAAGACTCAGGCGTTTTACACTAAAAAGACATACGAGCTAAAAATAAAAATTGTTGAAAAAAGTGGAGAGACCGAGGGATTGCAGCAGATCTTGTAAAAACAAGTAATATACAAACGAATTTCCTTTTAACCCTTTTATACTATTTTTATGAAATTTTAATGCTGTAATGTATTCTGACAAGATTTTTCTTCTTAATGGATAATTATGTGAACTTTTATGGATATACGCAATAAAAACAGATTTAAGTAATTCCAACAGCACATTATACTTTTGATACAAATTTTTACAAGACTGAGATACTCCATTTTTACAAGTTTTATCTAATATGGCCAAAAGTTTGCCCAACTTAACCCAACACGAAATCGAAAGTGTGGCATATTATTATTGCCAAACTTTGGCCAACGTTTGCCAACCAAAAGTATGGCCCAAGTTTGCTACATTTATGCCATTATTACGCGGGAAGTGGGCGGTACAATGATTTACACTCAAACATGCCGAGTCTTCATAAGAAAAAAAATTACTATGGGCCTACTGGGTTTTACTGTAGTCATTTTTATCAAAGGCAATTTTTCTCGAAGGACATTTTTCCTGACAATAAATTGTTCCCCAGTAATTTGTACCCAAAAATACTTTTCCCAGCTGTACATATTCACAATAAGTAGTATATATTTTAAAATGTGTTTTCAAACGTTTTATTTCATTACAGTTTCAAATTCGAAAAGGTAACCATTAGCTTTCAAATATTTAAAGACATCATCCTTATGCGCATATACTCATGGTAATCAACAACAACAGTATGTATGCAATATCCTCTCCCTCTTTTACAATTTATTTTGTTGATTTCTGGATCCGATGACTCAATAGAAGTTGATGTATTATAATTTCATATCAGCATGTTTTTTTAACAGCTTTTTAAAGAATACATAAAAACTAAGATGATGTTTTCCTGCTACGAGCTGAAATAGCAGTAAAAGTGACAAACAAGATATAGAATTATCATTTAAATACATAAAATTGTTATTTTAGTTATTTAAATTTACGTTACTATTACTATTTTACTGCTATACAGCTATGATCAGAACTTGCATAGAATAAAAAAAAATCATGTTATCGTTTTTATTGTATTCTTAGTCCCATTGTCAATGTTGGCTCCCTGTGTCCCCATCTGCTAGATCTTAAAAAAATAATATTAAGATATTTTTAATCATCACTTCTAGAGCTTGCTGACCCTTTTTTAGTTGTACTTTTTTACCTACAGAGTTTTGGAACATTCATTTTTACGTTTTTGGTTGTATGATTGAATAAATGAGAAAATTTTTTCATTCACATCACGCTTGCATATTAACTGTATAGTTATAACATTTATACATCCAATAAGTGAATTTCTCTAGAAAAGCTCTATTAAAAGCAAACTTTCGTCAAACCTTTCAAAACATCTATCTATGAGAAGCTCCCTTTCAAACTAAATTCTGTAAAAAAACTCTTAAATTAAATATTACCTCGTTGCTTTGAACAAAAAAAAATAAAGAAAAAACATTCTCTGCTGAAAGGGTTAATCAAAAAGTTTCAATTTGAAATTCAGGGTAGCGCCGTTGCGAAAAAACAGAGCAATATCCTCTGCTCAAAGCTGTGAGCGCGCCCGTTACAATTTTTATTTTATTTTTTGTTTGTACCTCCGAGTTTTTTTTCCAGTCGGTGGTGCACTATACGCCCCGAAACTGCAATAAACGCCAAGCGTGATTAACATTAAGTCCCGCAGCTTGCGAGCCCCTGCACCTGCCGCCCTTTCTTTTCCACCCTGCTCTTGTCTTCGGCTCTATCGCTTGGAAGAAATCAAAGCGTAAAACGCTTCATTTATGACCAGGAAATCACATGTTTTTCTCTTTCGTTTTTAATATTTAATCTCTCAGCCCTGTTTTCTAAAATATATGAATAAATGCTTGTTTTTTTTTTCTCCTTCAACATTTCCCAGTACATTCCTTTGAGTGAATGTTAATTTGACTGTTGCCATAAGTTTTCTTCAACAACGTAAAATAAAACGATAAATTTGAATAGATGGTCTTGTTTTCCAGGTGAAAAAATATCGCTACTTTCGTTTTACCATTGACCCTTCATTTTTGAACTGCTTGTTGAAAAAATTTACTTTGGCAAGCCTTTTAAGTTGCTTATAATGTGCAATCGTCGG
The DNA here is from genome assembly GCF_000648655.2 of Copidosoma floridanum. Next base: position 756,494 of record NW_019384289.1, on the reverse strand, counting down.
TTACGGAATTTCGACGAAACCATCGTATCAAAGCGAAACGTCACAGTTTGAATGAAGAACTCGAGTTTCAAGTATCTAGTTAACTTTTGTCAGATGGTAGTGCTCGAGTTCCACGAAATATCTTTGCAAAAGCATCGAGTTTAAACTACAACAAGGCTTATTTACATGAAACGCACCATACAGTTTTTTCATTAGTTCCCATTCATCTTATTAAATAAGGCAAGGAATCTATACTTCAAAACCTCACGTCTCTTATTTTTACGCCGTAATTATCTAATGCATTTTTGTCCATAAACTTATGTCGACATTGCTGACTTGAAAAATGTAGATTCTCAAATTTTCTATTCTAACTAACGCGTGTTTTAACGCGCATAACGCACAGATGAGCTTTTTTTTATCGCCACGCCTATTTTTAGCTTCGAGTGACATTCTCCTTCTCTGTCTCGGGTTACCATATTCCCTTTTATTTTTCTATTCAAATTTTTTCCGATGAAATACACTGTATTTTTTTTCCATCCGAATGTCCGTATATTGAGGCATGACGCTTTGCAGGATAGAGTAAATTGCTGTACGCGTTCGATTGACGTGCTGATGAGATTTCGAGGGAAATCGTAAAAAGGGAGAAATGGGAAAAGAGAAAAGATACTCTCGTGCAATTCTGCTGCACACATGATATCTTGATTGAACAATTTTGTGCTACTCTATTTCTAAAAAGTGGAGTTTTTTTCATCCCCTATTTTGCTTCATTTTGGCTACAACCAATTGAGCGATTGATACAAACTGGACATTTTTATTGCGCACACGTATTTTTACAGCATGTCATCTTTCATCCGATTTCATGACCGTTTCATTAACTGTTTCCTTTATTCGTTTCATTTTATTTTTTCGTCAATTTAATTTTCCCTATTTTTGACTCCAGTTTTGACTGACTTTCCATCAACCAGTTTTATCTGGCTTTTCATCCAAAATTGCTCACGGGGAAAATATGACTAATATTGATTCTTTATTTTCTAACAGGAGATTCGATCGTTAGTAATTTCAAACAATACTTTTTTCATCAAAGAATAAAGTTTTGGAGCGCGTTATTGGTAAAATTCTGCAAAACTTACGCAAAATTTTTGTAAAACCTAAAAATTCCTCTATAGCTCCGTAAAGCCGAAGACTCAACTCTTCAATCGTACTCGCACCAATTGTATTCATTCCACGATCTGTTTTACAGAGTTAACGGTAAAACGCATCATCACCCAGTTGTGCTTGTTAGCTATTAGCAGTTTGGCACGGCTCGTTGGTGCACCAAAAAAAAAAAAAAAAAAAAAACCATCAAACAAGGTCCTACGTATGTGTGTATGGGCTACAGTGCCGGAAATAAATAAATTGTTGCAAGCGAGAGAAAGTAAAGGGGCAACAGAAAGCCGCTGGTGTACATTAGTGTGCGAGCGCACGAGTTGGAAACATAGCATCTTCTAATTATCTTTGGGTCGACGCCTCGAAAGAAATCGGAAGGGCGTTTCGACGGCACGCGCCCCTTTCGTCTTTCCTTTCGGGTGTGTGTATGTGTGTGCACGCGCTCGTACGTATATATCTGTATGTCCGAAGCCCGTGACCATCTGCCAGTTGCCTCTTAATTTCTGTTATATCGTGGTACTCCTGCTCTTTTTTCTGTCAATGGTGGGAGGAGATGCGATTCCCTCTTCCTTTTTTGTGCGTACATTTATTCTTCGTCTGCAACATTATTGTATACCTACCATTTGTTCACGTTTCGGTAGAATAAAATTTTCTACTTCTCCACACTACGGCAAATGTGTGTCAAGTTATTATACGAAGTACTTACACGTGATGTTTGAAAAAATACAATGTAGAATATATACATTGCATTAATGTAGTTGAGTTTTAAAAATTAAGGAATAGCAATGCCAATTTTATATCTCGTAATTCATAAGTCATCGACGCTATTATTGTTAAAAAAAATTAAAATATTTTTCTATGGCAAATATATTTAAAAAGTTTTAGACATGAATTAATAAATATAAATAAACAACAGTAAATGGAATTTTGCATGACTGATTGTGCGCACAATAACGCCTTTGATTGGTTAATAGCGCTCTCCCAGTCGTCTTGATGATCTATTCATTTTATGTGGTTTGAGATTCCTTTTACAGTCTGCAAACAATTTCATTTTATTTAATTTTTTGAGGCGCACTTTTTTTCTCAACGCATGCATAGTCGGAATTTAGCCCTAGTGAGGTATAAGCTAGCATGTGCATCATGACACTTCGATCTACACGTGGTGGTGAAACCTTGCAACCTGCAAAAATTATAAATAACATACATGACCAACAAATATTTCCTCTTTAGTTTTCAACGTCACATTAAAGAATCAACTGAAAAGTTGAACCATTGCTGAAAAGTTGTGATCAATACTTTGATCACATTTAGTAAATATTTAGCCAAACTATTACTACCCCCGGCAAATTGTAGTAATCGAAAACATTTTTTTTTAATATATGAGGAGGTTTTTACGAGTGAGAAGAGAGAGTTTGTTGCACGTTTTTGTTATCATAGGCGTTTCGATACATTTGGTTATCATCTTCAATTTCGTGTACCTGGCTAACAAGTATTAACATTGTTGATATTTGTTTGCAAGTTTCTGGTGACTTTGTAGTTGGAGGTATAATCATTAAATATTAATTTGGCAAGAATTTTTTGAACAAAAGTCCTCTACTCAGTAAATAAGTTGGATTTTATGTGTAATAAATTTTGATAAGTATTGAAGGCGTTTTATCTATATTAATGTGTATATTATTCGCCTCGTTATTCGCACAGTAGAATTTGTCAATTTTAAATAATGGGTGAGTTTCCAATGGCTTTGTGTCTGATTTCACACCTCATAAAATCATGTGGAAGAAATTTCCAAGTTTGCATCAGGTATTGTTAACTTATCTTAAATGTTTTTTGTATGAAAAGCATTACGTATCAATAGTTTCAAACGCGAAAACATTTTATTCTATAAAGTTTGACACAAGGCATTGAGTATTGAAGTTTTAGTATTTAATTTAAATAAAAACATTGTGATCATAAGATTTTTTGAGTAACAGTACTACATTTGATACTTTTGAAATAGTAATCATTAAGTATCGTATATTCTCTTGATAAAAACATCTGTTTTCGAGGTTTTGTATCAACCAATGAGTAATGGTTTTTCACAACAAAATAATTCACGTTTTTCGTTCCCAACTGTTGTAACTGTCTTTGTTTTCTCCAAAAGTTGTAATGTATACAACTTCTGTCTGACCAAAAGTTCAATATGTTTAGTCGAAAATCTTTTTGAAACAAGCATTTTTTGACGGTACGACGCAAATGACTCCTATCGGTTTTCATCTAGCGTTGATACGAATTAACATTGTTAATTCCGACAACTGACGCGTGACGTTCACCACCGTCATCACGAATTTTTCTATTCTCCGGTTTTCTCGTATTGTATACCCAACCCTCGGCCGTACAGATGTAACGAAGAGCGCACGATTGATCGTTTGAATTTCATGCACCGCTACGTAGATGTTTTCCAAAGCTCGCGAACGACATGCGCGCACAAAATGAGAATAATTTGTCATCGTCAAGGGGCAAATGCCATCGAAAACAAGCATCAAGGGAAATAGTAGAAAACAGTAGGCCAGAAAGAACCCAAACGTACCTAGTCCTCGTCCCTCTGTCCTATTAATACAACCACCACCGCTTACTCCCGAGGGATCGTGGTCCTCCGATGATGCTCTCGCAAAAGACGCAGAGCTGCGGAACTATCGACCTCCAAATATTACCGGGGTAACCGGGATTACAGCACGTGACGCGTGTACGTATACACGAGGGGCGGGGGAGACTACAACGTATTATACTCCAGAGCTGGCGTGCTCTTTTCCTGACTGCACACCTGGCTTTCAGTCGCCCGGCACGCGACTGACGCGTGCTCTGGCTTCTTCTTTTTCTCCCTCGTTTACTCTTGGTGGCTTTCTCTTGCACGTATATATACACACCTACGTTTGTGTGTGCACTCACGTCCGAGCTATCGGCGTGTATATTTATACGTAGCCCGAGCTGGGAGTACAATGCGCGCGAGGGGCTCAAGAAACTGCAGATGCAAGGATTCATCGTCGTAGTTGCCAGCGGCGATGCACGCTACGTGTGGCACAGAAATAAAACTACAAGTATGTGCCATGATAGCTAATTGAAAAAGGCAAAATTAAACAAGGCTTTCGGGTGGTTATTTTTTTCGAAATTTGCTTTTGTTACATGCTCTCGAATAAGAAACAATGGTTTTCTGGGTGAAAATCTGATCTGAATTCGTTTGAACCAGTTTTCCTTTAACAAATCGCAAAAATCGGCTGTTTTTATCTAAAACCGATATTTTTTTCCGGTTTTTCAAGGTCATATAAATAAAATTTAAATAAAAGAGTTTTTTTTTTTTGTTAATTTGTATGTTTACAAATTTATTGTTGATTATTTCATACTTGGAAAAACAGCTGTTTTCAAAGCTAAAGTCAACTATAAAAAAATTAGTTTTATGATTTTACGAATAATATTTTATTATATTTACACATCCTCAAAAATATCCCGGCGAGGCAGCATTGAGTATTTGGTTTTATTTTTTAAACATTCTCTAGTCCAGTCGGAATTACAGCGATCGTACCTGGCTATAAACATCTACTTGGTAATCATCAAGTTGGACCTTAAAACAAAATAATCAATATTTACTTTTTAACATATTGTTGAGGGATATTTAAATGGTAAACAAAATATTTTGGAAACTTAAATAACATTTAAGTTCATACATACGGTGCACAATGGGGTAACAGTGACTTTTTATGTTTAAAAATCTGCCGACAGCGCAAATTTTGATAGATTTTCGACTATTTTTTTCAACTACGAAGCAAGCCCTAAGCTTTAGTGTACTACTGCAGCTTTTATAACATTTCCCGACCTAACCTAAAAAAAGATTACTTTTACGCCATAGCCGAAAAAACTTGCATCTTCAAGAATTTATTTATGAACTGAGTTAGTAATAGAACTGTATTAAAGGAGAACACCATTAATGATCTATACTTTTAAACAAAATTAAAGCCATTTGCATTAAAGTTCTACATTTTGTTTTTAACCTCAAAAATAAGAAAATTTAGTATTATGTTTGTTTTTTAGGCGTTATAAGTAATAAAAAATAATTACGTTATTTTTAAAAACTCAAAGTAGATCATATCACGTGTAAAATATTTCTAGCATAATAAACATTTACCTTTTCTTTTATCCTTTTTTTAGCTTAGATTACGCAACGTCATAAAAGTTGCAGTAGTACTCTAAAGCTTAGAGCTTTTTTAATCATTTAAAAAAATTTAATTAGTATTTTAAATTTTGGTATGGACAAGTAAATAAATAAAAAAAAAAAATTTTTTTACTAATCTTCCAGCATTAATCTCTATATTTAAATTCATGGTGCTTCGGCGATACAACATTTTAAATTGTCCATGAGTTGTTTACAGTATTACAAGAAACTTAATGTAAGTTTACGGTTTTTTAATGAAACCATTCGTGTATTTATCACTACGAAACACAATACGAATAACAAAGTAATATTTGCACGATACAAAATGAGTAGCTCGATATAAACAATACTGTTTACCGTTACAAGATCCAGAATTTTCGAGCTTTCCGTCTCATAGAAGCATCGAAGCTGTCAATATGGACACGTATATCAAATATTGTTTATTCAAATATCTTCACTTATTAGGAATTAAAGCAAAAAAGTTATCTTTGGTCCAACAACATTATAATCAGAAAAGATGATTGTCTCATGAATTTTCACGAAAATAGTGAAAGCGCCTCTGGTAGAGCTGAATCGAAGTAAGGCCTCGATTAAAAGTTCGTGTTGAATCTTGGAACATTTGTAGGAATCGGAAGGAAAAAAACCGAGAAAGTCAAAAGTTAAGAACTTGGACTCGTTAAGTAATTTTTCACATCAACTTTGAGCTGAGGGATGAAAGTTAAGCCAGTAACGCACTGTTCGTAACGACAACTCAAAACGTTGAATACCAGGCAAGACGAAGCCTCCATAAGCACGGGTAATCCGTCGCAATGCCATGCACCGGTAAGTGTTAATCAGGCCATCAACCCGCTCCTCGCCCCCGTTAATTTCCCAAGCTCCCCAGGTCCTTCTTCCTTTCCACCCCCCCCCTTTGCTCTCTCCCCATTGTATTCTCCCCCAACGATGGGGGAAGGAGAGAGGGACAAAAAGGCAAAATCCTCCGGTGTGTACGCGCGTCCCTCCGTCCGTTCTTTTTTCTCCAGACTGCCGGATCAAGCGAACACATGCAGGCGGGCGTACTGGCTCGTGCCGAGGCACACCTGCTCCCCGTTGCTCGTCCGCTTCTCTCCATACCTGCACGCGCCTCACATACACCGCTGCATCGGCCCGCGGGACTGTGCACTACAGTACCCCTACCCACGGCCCAGAAACACACGGAAGAGCAGCAACGAGGGTTTATTAGGGACGAGAGTGCGGATCGCCAATGCCCGCTTCTCGGAACGGAGTACGAAAGGAGGCGAGGACGCGCGCGAGGGACGGCTGCGTAATGCAGTCGGCAGACGGCTGTCGCGTCGCTGCATGGACTCGTTGGTATCGGGCGCTCTGTCGGGGGGAACGGCACGTGCCACTCGCACATGCCGTTATCCGCGATCGACGCTCCATCCCTCCATGTTCTTTTTTCTCCACTTGAGGCCGAGCTTGAGGTGGCTAGCTGCTGTCGTCTCTTCTCCCGCTTCACCTTGGGCCTTTGGGTGTGCACCGCAAGTGCATCCCTGTGTGCTTCTTTTTTGGCTTTCCTGGAGCTTCGCCGATGGCCCGCTTCTCGAAAAGTCATCGCGAGGAATTCTTCCCACTTCCTCGGGGGTTAATCGAAACAGGCATGCAGTTTCCGTCCAATGCCACTATTTGGCCCGTTCTGTGATTCGAAAGAGTTGAGGAAGAAAGGGTCCACCGCTTGGCCGATCGGAGCCGGCGTGTCCCCCTTCCGGTCTGGAGCTTTACTTTGCGCGTCGCCCGCGAGCTTCCCTATACCAGCAGAGAATGGCCCTCGTCTCCAGTGAATATTGCCATCGGCATGAGCTGATCGGTTTATCTCTCCCGCGGCTTTAGCCGAACGAGAAGAGTCGCCGAGTCGTCGGGGCCGCGCACGCCCACTCGGAAATGAACTGTATGCGACGACGCCCTCCCGTTTCCGATAATTCGCGTCGCGCCCAATCAGCCCCCGGGGCACGTGTCGTTGTACGCGCGCGCGCCCAAAGGGTCGCTGTACTCTGCTTATTTTTGGGCTTTAATTGAATCCTCCCGCGCCTCTTTCTGGAATATTACCGGAGGACTCCGTTTCGTCATTTTGGAGGATCGGAGCTGTTAGTTCGTTACGGCGTTGGAGAGTGCCGACGTCAATCGACGTGTACGTTGAAATTAAATGCCGACAGGGGTATGAAGGCAGCTGAATTTTTGGGTCGGATTGAAGCGATTCGGACCAACGTACACCTATTGAGTAGGAATTTCGGCTTTTGTACCCTGAATTGGGTGGATTTTTATACCGGGGCTCAAGAAAAAAGTCAACATTGACAGTGTTTTTAAAAAAAAAAAGACTATCCAGAAACATTAAAACATTTTTTTACACCCTTAGACTGCCGAGGGTGGTGTACAATTCGTTTGTATTGAAGTCACGACCAAATAATAAATGTATGAATATCAGAGCTTCCATTGCTTTTGTCTCGACTTCATGCGATGATAATATTTTTACTAAGTGAAAATGTAAATTAACAAAGTTTTGGTCAAAGAAATGCGGACATTCAAAGAAAAAAACGGAAATAATTGAATGTCCATTTCATGATTACCATAACACTTGATTTTTAAACTCGTATTACTTTGGACAAAAAGCTTCAAATAGAAAAAAAAATTTTATTTATCGATAAAGCTTTATTGCAGCTTTTTTTAACACATCCTTAGACAATCACATCTTACTAGGTATCACTATGGATCCTCTTGAAATCCACGTCCGGAATCTGACAAGTTCTTCTGGTTGACAAAAAGAAGAAGGAGACGGAGCGTAGACTGCGACCAACAATTCTTGAGAACTAGTCGAGACGTGTGTCGAACGGGATGAAAGTTTAAAGATCCGATCAATACTGAACATACGGGTAGAAACTGTTTTGTACGATAAATTGAACTAAGATGGGAAAATCGTTCATTGGTGTTTTACAGAAAGTAAAAATTGTATGTTTGCGGTCTGCCGATTTGTCCGTGAGATTACACACTTCCAAGTGCCCATACGCTGGTAAATTTGTAATGTACGTGCTAACTGTACAACGTATGCACGTATAAATGTTTCTGCGTGCTATCAAGGCAAATCACATGCTCAGATTGATAAGTATACATTCTTGAATTAATTTCGTGGCTAAAAGCTGCTATTAAAGCCCGTAGGGTGTGGATACTTTCGAGAGTATGGCTACTGTTTTTCGTAGCACAGAGAATATCCAAGTGTTTTTGCATAACCATAATGTATGGATGGAGGATGCGAGCTACAATCATCTTTCTCTTTTTGCATTCCCACGTTGTAAAGTGGAACATTATGTTACTTTAGATGTTTGTTCGAAGTTGTTGGTCTTCGTTTGATCGGTTTTGTTTTCAAATAAAATGGGAACAGATCTTAAATTTCTTACTTTCTTCATGCATGAATCTTTTCTTGAATCAAATAAAACAGAATGTGCAAGGGAAATAGCATACAAAGAGATGCTTTTCGTACTCCGTTAAATTGTATCGCTTCGTTTGCAAATTACCGTGTATACATTATGTTCGCAAACTAGAGTTTATCCACATCATAACTTACAATATCGCGGACATTGCGTTTTGGTAAAGTAGACATAGTCATAGAAAAAATGAACAAAAGTAGTTACGTGGAACGTTAACGTGGACTTTCATCCGATTGATTGTATTTTCGAATTTTTTTCCGAGCCGTTTTTTCCGAGAAAAGTACCCTACCTTGGACCAGTTTTGGAGGGAATTTTTCCTTGAAATTATTATTCAACGTGAATCCAGATTTTTCCTCGCCTCGCACGTGTAAATCTCGTCGAATTGCGAAACAATGGTAGGTAAGATAGGAATTGTAGTAGAATCATGTGAAAATTGGTACATCACTAAAGAGACTTTGCCAAACCGACGAAAAGCTGGTTCCTAAAATACTGGAACTTTCTCGGGAGAAACGGCGCTCGGTAATGTGTCGATTAATTAAAAAAGTGTGGGTTTGAAGATCTTCATTAAAATTAGACATCCCATTAAAAGGTTATAAAAGTAAGACAAGTAAAAAAAACAGTATATAATAGGCACTACTTTCACGCTAACACGCTAAGAGGTTTCATGATGTGCGAATACTAGCATATAACACCTTTAAGATTATCCACCGTTTAAAAACTATGAGAGTAGAAACAATGGAGAATGAAATATTTATATATCTTAAAGTAGGAAAAATGTAAGAAAATATAAATAATGCCTTTTGGTATAAAGATTAAGCTTGAGAAACGAGGATATAAATAGAGTGAGAGAGAAAGAAAGAAATAGAATCAAGAAACTGAGAAGAGTCAGGGTATAAGATAAAAAATCTCCATAGTTGCACTCGCTCGAGATCATCCTGTCTTACTTGAGCTCAACTCTTGAACCACCTTTTATCTGTCTCCTTCTCTCTTTTTCTTTCTCCCTAAACTTAAAAATCGACGTGTCCTACCGCACGCAGTATGAAGTAGTAGTGACAAAGCAATGCGGGAAAACCGGCAGATATATATGTCGAGAGCAAATGGTTTGATTTCCATTGCAGAAACGGAATTTTTTCATATGGAGTACACAATTTCAACGATAGAGTGAGGAAGAATTATCGTACATGAAAATCCCTAGCAAAAAGAGAGATAAAAAAAAAGAAAACCGATGTGTGAGCAGAGAAAATCTTGAAGACTTAAATGTTAATTGTCCTGACTAAACACTGATGCGATTTTTTTTTTTTTTTTTCAATACCATAATACTATTTTGACGCCCTATGAAGGACTGTTTCAGAAAAGAGGTTTTTACATAAAAATTTTTCCGTAAATAGTCCACGACAAAATGTTACATCTTTACATCGGCATACAGGTAAAATTTATAATTTCAATGTGCGGGATGCTTAATGTTTAAGAAAGAGCTTATTGTAGTAGATTTTTTGACCCATGGAACTACAATAAACTTGCTCCATCTTTCATGGGACATCTCACGTGTCTGCTTGCGTTTCTGAAAAAAGGCAGCGTCAAGTACAACAGCCTGACAAATGTCGAACTTCTTGATGCGCATTAAGGACTAAGTGCTTTCTGTCCATCCGTCGTTCTTATTTGATGCGACAACTTCCCTCGTTTTTGTTTTTCTTTGCCGATGAAGTACACTTGCTTTTTTACCCTTCAACCAGGGCTAAAACTATGAAGCTGTTTGTGCTTGTTTTTGAAAACACCGAGGCAATCGATATGGTTTAAAGTTTTTCGGTTGTATCTTTTTCTGTCTGGCTTACAAAATTTTATTGAGGTAAATTCAATACTTGAGAGTTAAAAATGTTCTTCCTCAGTATTCTTCTGAACAAATGTAAATGTAGACGCTGTAGTTCAAATTTTAGTGATATAAATTGTTTAACATCATTTGTGGTGCGAGCTAATGAAGTAAAGCCCAGGACTCGAACTCGTGAGCTTGTTTTACCGTTCCCCCAAGCAACAACGAACCGCAGTCTAAACTACTTGTTTTTTTTTTTTTTTTTTNTTTTTTTTTTTTTTTTTTTTTTTTTTTTTTTTTTTTAAATGTTTATTTAAAATATAATGTACAATACAATTTTACATAATGTGTTGTAGTGAATAATGTGCAATAAAATTAATGAGTGTTAAGAATAGACTCCATGGTACTATAGACGCTCGCAGTCGTTTTAGTGGTACATTTGATTATTATCGAAGCTTTTACTGTACATCACCGATGATGAGTCCTATAATTTCTGATGATCGGCCTTGCAGCTTACCCGATTTTACCACCTAAACGAAAAGAACAAACGAAAGTAACGTACGTCAGTTTTACTCAAAATCAAAGCAAAATATCCTCAGTTGCACGTGAGTTTCATTTATTTTCGGCATCCAACAAAGACTGCACTTTCGTGTGCACACATGCAGCAGTCCCCTATTATCTGAGCCATGTCAGAGCTCAAAACGTACATCCACCTACGCACACACTCAACGCGCCAGCGTTCGCCGATTATTTGGGCAGCTGTTGCACAGACTCAACGCGGCACAGCAGTGAGCTTCGCGGCTTCCGGCTTTTCTCGGAAAAACTCTTGGTCTATCGCTGTGACATCCTGCATCGTATATGTGTATGAGTAAATCCACAAAAAATATCCCGTTTTTGTCCCCCGTTTTAATAAAAAAAAATTTATATCAAGTATACCCTCGAGATGCTGGAGCTTATTTTGCTCGTAATGTCGTGTACTATCAGAAAAAAATTGTGAACATGGGTTTTAGTGGAAGGGACATCGTTTTTCTGTAATTTACACACAAAATTTATGTCTACATATCGACGCTCCGGATGAAGACTTTGTTCTTTTTTTATCTTGGACGAAAACTATATTTTTTTTGCGTCCCGGTATAAATTATTAATATTTTGCGACGTATTATAGTATTAGATCAGCTATTTTCCTAAAAATTGAAAATTCATCAATAACACATTAATGATTGAATACGTTAACAACGTAGAAAAACATTTTTCATAATTTTCTTAAAAGCAGAAATATCTAATTAAAAACATAAGTGCAAGGTAAGTTTCGATAAATTGCCCTTATTGCAACATAAATGATCTCCCACTGGCAATTTTAGGTACATACTTGTTTTCTTAAATAATGGAAAAGCTCAAATGATGTATGAATGGATATGTTTATTACACTTTTTTCAACCTACCGTTTTATTATAAAGATAAATATTTTATTCTTACCTGATTTATACTTTAAATTTTATTTGGTAATGTGTAAGTATTTTTTAGAATAATACAAGAAAGTATCGATTTTCAATTAATTTAATTTAAAAGATGAAACAATAGATTCATAATCAGTCGAAAGTTTTCAATGTACGTGTTTCAATGCTATGAACGATTTATCAAGTGATATTCTTATGATGTTTTATCGATACCTATAAAAACAGCTATTTTATTATTGTAATTTATTGCGAATCATACTAGTATTCACTTCTTGATATATCCTACAAGATCAACAAAATCTTAAGATCTATACATGCAAGTATTCGTTCAAGTTCAAGAAAAATAATCGCGCTTAGCGTCTTCAAAATAACTGAAAAAACAGCAAATTTTTTCCTACTTAGCGGGAAATGTAGAAGTATACAAGGCGAGCCACTCACAAATCTCCTTGTACATTTGTGGTAGATGTATACATACTCGTACGTGCGTATAAGTACGTGTTAGAATCAGGGACCCACGCACTGGTATTCATTCTAATCGTGTACCCGCATGAATCGCACTTTCTCAGAATTTCCCTACTGGTAGCTACTTCAGTTTAGAAAATTTATCTAATTTATTCCCAACAGGAAGCATCGCATCGTTTTCTGAGAGTAGGGCTTTTTTTCTAAAATAACCAAACTCCAACGTTGACCATCGAAAGGCTTGTACTTGTACTTCTCATTGAATCCAAACTCATGAGAGAACCGTGGACACAGTGTTTCAGTCGTACGGTGTTGATACGTCAAGATCGATTAGAAGTAACAGGCGTGGATGGTTACGATACACGAATATACGTCATATGATGAGAGCTACGTACGTGTGTTCGACAAGCCGAAATCAGCGTCGTTGTTTTCTTCGGGGCGGGCCACAGCAGAAACGTTAACGAATGTTTTGCCTCGTGGACAATGATAAGACAACGGAGTTTGGAGTCGCTGAAGAGTATCGTAACTACCTACACAGAGTAATGAAACTTGTTATTCTTGCAGTATGAAATATAACGACAAAAACTTTCCACTCGCACAGATATCGACTTTCCAGTTCCCTGAAGAAATTTCAACCATAATCACATCGTTTTATGGTGAAAATACTGACGTATGGCCATCTTTCCGACCGTCAACTCATCATCATCCTAGCTAAAAAGCATACCTACACAATCAACGGGTTGCTGATTAAAAGATGGTCAGAGAAAATAGTGAGCGTCACAAACTGTCACTTAAATCAAGGTAAAAAACAAGCCGCACGATGTATTGACAAAAAAATTACACACCACAAGATAAGTTTTGAAAAAAACAAAATGATGAACCTGGAAAGTCTTGGGTATTTAATAAAATATAATCCAATTTGTTCAGTATTCTCACGTATTCTGGAAAGCATACGTGACGCGTTTAGAGACGGTCACGCACCAAATAGTATGTATACATCGTGTCGTCACATGCATCGACTGCTTCGTGCAGTGGCCAAAGCTAACTTCAAACTCAAGTGGTAATATGGTATGCGCGAGAGAGTACGACCTGAGTTGTGTTTTGTCCTTAGGACTAGTATCAAGGAGCACCAGGATATCAATGTCTCGTCTCTCAGCTTCAAGAACATGCCGCACAGACGCTGGCTCGATGAGCAGTTTCGTAATGTTCGAGTGCTTAGCCGATGCCAATAGCAACTACGAGGAAAGTTTTGCTTTGCTGTGAGGAGTCAGTGACTTATGGGCACCGAGTAATACCAGCAAGTCTCATAAAGAGTACAACTATGATTGTCGGTGTTAAGGATGTATAAGTGCGCCTCTCACTGAGCAGACGACGTCTATATATACTTAACAAGCCTGGCCCATCATTTGACCTTCTCTCTAGTCTAATTCAATGACCATCGCGAGAGTTCGACATAAAATTTTTACCAGGGTTATCGTGCATAGGAATGTTTACTGGTGAAAATAATACATATGAAAAACCACCCCAGCACTATGAATTGGTGGTGTTTTGTTACCCATAGGGATCTTGTAGTCGTTAGAACAGTAGTTTTTACTATTTTCACAGTAATTTCTATTGTTGATACAGTTATGATTAATAAAAAAAACCCTAAATGATAGGGTATCACAATTTAAGTGTACCGTTCTAAAATAATAATTTTGCTTTGTTCGACACCAATCTCTATTGTTTGATTTCAAAAATAATCCCTCTGCTTTTTTTGTGTACATGAAGGAGGTAGACATTTTGGCGCGATCGAAATCGATAATGATAATTTGTTCGGCTTCACTGCAGTAGACCACCTGATAAAACAAAAAGTATGGAAGACAGAAAACAATGTGCAACCACATCCTAAGCGGTATACATTTCATATAGACGTCGATAATGTCTACACAGGCATTTAAAGATCAGAGAGCTTCTCTCACCTTCGGAAGATCGACAGGTCGTACTGAAAGGGCTCGCCCACTCTCTCACTTTTTTCCTCCCCATGTATGTGCACACTCGTTCTTGAAAGAAACGTAGATTTCAGTCGACAACCTGCCCCCGTGTACTGCATAGTCGTGCAGCCGCCATCTCTTGATTCTTATTTCCCCTACAGCGGTATTGTTGTACTCAGTTGTACTGCAACGGCACCCTGCAGTAAATGTACTTATCCCTCGAGCGCCACGTGCTCCGCGTGGTTAGTCAACGCTTACGCCAGCTGCGAATCGACTCTTTCCTATCCTCTCCTCTTCTTCAGCAATGGCTGTAAAATGTGGCGCTACAATTTCCGAAGAAGGATAATATCCTGGAAAAAGATACTGCGTTGTATTTTCATACGTATCGCAAGCTGTTATCACGCATCATGATAACTCTTTTTTCTCCCATCTCCTCATATCATTCTGTGTCTGAGCTAAGAGCTGTTTTATTTGAAAGAAGACAAAGTGTTGAGTCAGACTGCAGATTTGTTTTTTGCCAAACAGCTTAAACGTGACAGATAAAACGAATAATTAAAACACCAGCTGATATCGTAATCAGCTGAACTTTTCAGCTGCGTCCAGTGACCGTAATGTAAGAAAAAGTTCCCTACATATGTTATGAAAAGGTACACCAAACAAAAACTAAAAGGTACATCAGCGATGATACGTAAAAAAAGGAAATCAAGCAGAGCCAAAACGTGAGGAAAAAAAAACTAAACCACACACGTGCTCTTCGCAATGAAATCACTTCATCGAAGGGTCTGTAAGAAGGAGCAGATGTTTTGCCCTACTAATGTTCCTCAGGGTTGAAAGTTTAATGAACCCGAAAAGTAGAATACTTACATTGGCTTACCGGGAGTGTTTATTAGGCCTACTACTTCGCATGATTATTTTGTTTTTATCAAGTTGTTCAATATGGTTTATTGTATGTCGTCAGTGTTAGTAAAGTCAAGTGATCCATTGTTAATCTAAATTCCATTTGGGCATCACGTTTCAGTCCTTTAGAGATCCGCAAAGGATTTTTTCAAACGTGGGAAAAAAAATGCTTTAACTCTTTAAAAATTACTTTTACCATAATTTAAAATTTACCAAAATACGTTCATTGGTGCATTGGTGAACAAATAACTTCCATAGGCAATATATCAGTAAAATTATATTACATTTGTTTTGTTAAAAATTATTCATAAAAAATTATTTGATAATCAATTATAATTATTAGTACAAGGTTTTTTGTAAGTGCAGTATCTTGATCACACACCGCAACACTTAGCATTTTTATCTCCTGTAAATTTTATTTGTCTCATAATTGTGTAAACCGAGCTTGAACCAATCCCATCACAAATACATTCACTCAATTAAAAATTATTCCGCTATTTTGTACGTACGAGAGTCAGTTTTATGATACACCACACTCGAAATTGTTTGGTTGGTTGGTTGGTTGGTTGGGTTGAGGCGAGAATAATCAAGAGTTTGGATTGATAAATGTCGAGTGCATGAAGAGAAGGAAAACTATAGCTCGAGGCTACTGGTGACAGGTCGATGATGCATGTAACGTCACGTATTGCATATTCAAATTGTGTTTAAACGCATGTACCCAGTACACAAAAAGGGTTGGTGTACTCCAAAGTTTCTCCGGCTGTAAATAAAAGTGGTCTATACACATTGAAATTCAAGTGGTCGCGTATAAGCTAGCGTGTTTCCTCAGCGACTATTGGCACCGTTGATCCCTTATTTGTCAAAGAGAGTTCTATCGGTTACATAATTAACAATGAGAATTGCGTGTAAATTTGTTTAAAAATTAGTAAAGTCATAAAAATTTTGACCTTTTGAACATTTGATGAAAATTTCACCAACGATAAAAAAATATCTCCTTATCGTATTTAATTTTATTAAACATCTTGAGATTACTGGTGAGAGAAGAAATTAATTAATCACCGAGGTAAAAACTACAAAAGGTTATGTTGTCACCAGGAGAGCGAGAAAGACAGACGACATACCAAACTATCGTGAGGGATAGAACATCCTTAAACCACATAATCGCTTTATAGTCCATTAAACACCTGATAGGAAAGTAAATATCGCCACCTTCTTTGGGAGACGGAAAGAGAAAGGGTGTTTGCATCGAAATAAAGGAACTTCAATCTCTGCTGTTGAAGGGTAGCAGCAGTGGTCGATAAAGTAGCGAAAAATAAAATAAACGAATCGAAACAGCGAAGATTGCTTCGCACGAAGATGCAAAGGGAAGTAAAGAAACACGTGTCTGGCTACAGTGCCGCGTTGATATGTTGAGTGTATATATATATATATATATATATATATATATATATACACAAGCGTAGCTGTACGCACTTTTTTTCGTTTTTCAATGCTCCCGCAGAACGAAAGGGCCTCTTGCTTCTGGTTTTTTCTTCTTCTCTTCATACAACATTGATTTCTTTCCTCCGTTTTTGCTCTCCAATACACGGTTTAGAATTGTTGGTGGGTTAGTACAAGCGATTATCGGTTTCGGCGTGCTGGGCTGCGTGGATTTTTTTTGTCATGCTCCCGATACATTGTACGGTGTATGAAATCATATTTTTTGCACCGAATGACGGTTGCTTTTTACTTCAATCGATATCAGCTTGAGCTTATAAGGTGAATAGAAATGCTGACTGATCTCTCTCTCTCTCTCTCTCTCTCTCTCTCTCGGAATAAGTTGTTGAATGTCTTCGAGTGGCTAAAATCAACGGTTATTTTACTGGTATTTAAAATGATAAATCAAAATTTCTTGAGTATAATACAACAATTTTTGGTATTTGAATATCTTTTTTATGAATGGTAAAATGTTAACGGATTATCAAGTTAAACTTTGGTTATTTCGGCAATTAGTGTTTTAGTACGATAAGCTTTTCTTCAAATATTAATGCTAACGTATAACTAATGCTTTTTTTTATGTGTTATGTGATTAGTTGATACAGATCACGTGGTTTGCTGGATATTTCTTAAAACGATTAAACAGCAGAAGAAATATTTCAATATTAAATGATTTGTTTGTTCTCTGAAAAAGCAAAGTTAAAAAAAATCATGTATTAAATTAGAGTTACAACGGAACAAAATTAACGTAATGTTACAAAATAATTTAGTTCGTGTGTACCGTATTTAGGTGGTTGTATAATCACTGAGTCAAGTAACATTCAAACTAGAATTTATCTGTGAAAATCATTCTGGTAACGGTAAAAATCCAGTGGTAATGATGCTTTTTTTACTGTTTAACATTTTATATTAATTTTTTTTTTTATTTTCAGTCATATTTTAATTGATTATATTAAGTATATAGAAACAAGTGCCAACGATACCTAGTTAATTAAATAAATAAATAATTACTTACCATAAAAGTAAAGCTTGTTTCATACGCTGTGGGCTCGAGAAGTTATTGAGTTTACTGATTAACTAGGTGAATTAAACAGTAGCTCATAAACCATTCATACATTCTAAGTTCAATAATTTTAATGTGAATACTAAATGAGTATATAGTTCCACATAGTGCATTTAGTTGTACACTAGAAATAAAAAAATATTCACATTCTGCACAAAAGACTAGCCTCGCAATTTAATTTGTCCTTGCGTTCTTTAGCTGTAGTACATGACTTCCTGCTTTTAGTAATGAAAATTCAATTAAATCCAGAAATGAAATATACTAATAAGTGTCATTTAACTTGAAGTTGACGTATTTCATCTCTAAATGTGAATTTTTATCTTGCTTGTTTCAGGTAAGTCGAAGGACCACTATTATCAATGTAGTTAATTAAGACAATCAATGTCTTTCAAATGAGAAGTATTTAAAAGTAAGTAGTTTCAACGCATCATTTTATTAAATGAGATTTCGAATAATTGTAGTCTTATGTCATAGTATTACAAATATTACAATACACAAACCACGCAAAAAAAAACCTTTGATTGTAAAAAAACAATAATCAAGAAATTACGTGACCCCAATCTTTTATTCGCTTTGAAAAAAAAACCAGCTTTGTGTTTCTACAAGAAAAAGCTATCGCCGAATCCCCACAAAATCAAGTACAATAGCGGTACAAAGAAAGCAAGAGAGAGCAAGCAAAAAGGAAACAATGAGTGCAAGAGTGCCTGTCGAGGGAGAGAAAAAACCCGTAAAAGACACGGTACACGCGAGCATCTGTCGGCTCAACTTCTTTTCGAGGTGGATGATCCCGAGTGCAAATCCGAACTTTTCAGGGGTAACGAAAAATCCTAAAGGAGTAAAATATTTTGCTTCATTTCTGCAGCGAGTCATCGATCATCTTTGCTTGTTGCTCTGTTTTTAAAAATTTATGATTAGCTCGCGAGTACTGTTTTCATAACAAATATATGAGAAATATATTAATATTTTTTNTTTTTTTATTTAAGAATAAATATTTTTCTCTCTAGTTCACAAGAATTTATTCAACACATCACACTGATATAAAAGTATTACGCGATATAATAATAAACATCAGAATTTTAAAACAATAAATATTTTTTGGAATAGTTTTGTCAGGGGTAAACAAATTTTTTTTTTTTTGCAGCTTCGTGTCTAGGGCTTGGAGACTTTAGTTCTTTCACAAGTGTTATTCTATATTCTAACTTATTGAAAGGTTGTCACGCGGCTTATTTGACAAGTTTTTTTAAATAAATTAATCGTATTAAAATGTAGTAACAGTCAAAACAGGAAAAACATACACTATGAAAATAATATAGGGTAAAACTTTTTCCATTTGTTTATCCTTTAATAACAAACACCTAGACAATAGTTGTAATCTAATTATACAGTTAACGTGAAATCAAATTATATGTACGCGTAACTATACTCGTGCTTTGTAATTTTGTTTTATTTGAAAAAAATGATATTTGCAAGACGTAGGTGTTTCAAGTAAGAGTACTTTAAAAAATATTCACACGCGCGCGCGCGCGCACACACACACACACACACCATTATTAGTATGCCCGTTTTGTAAGATAAAAAATTTATCAAAAATAATTGCGCAGATATCCTGTTTAGATAAAAATACTTCCGTGAACGGTGAACATTAATACGAGTTATGGACCAAGAGACGCTTCTCGCAAACTCGTATTAAAAAATGTAGGATACGAAATAATGTTATCGCACCTCAGAATCGTCATAATTTTGTTGCTTCTTAAAAAATGTACAAGCACGTCACCGAATGCAATAAAAAAAATAATAATAAAATGAAACAGCCTGCCAGCTCGGTATTTCTCGCGATCGTCGGCAATGAATTTGTACATCTCAATGATTCGTAAACATAAACTTCTGCTCTACGAGAATCCGTACAGTTCCTTTTAGCAGGCAATGAAAAAAAAAAATAATGTACACCCTCTTTCCTCTTTCCTGGCCCAAGGGGAAGTAGAAGAAGGAGAAAAAGCACCCAGCGGCCTCTGTACCAAACACAGATCGCTATCGACGAAACGTCGCGTTATTTACGTGAACGCAAAGTCCTACAGCAATGGAGAGAGAAAAGAAGAGTTTATGCGGTCTAGAGTGCAAAAGAAAAGGAGAAAAGAATTATTGCCCCAGAAATGGAACGGACGAAAAAGTAGGGAGAAGAAGAAGCGAAACGATCGACTTGTACGGTACATACATATTAGCACTCGAGGGCGAAAGAGAGAAATGCATACACACACACACATACACGCATACACACAATTTACAGTGTAATATACTTACATCCCTACATCCCTGCGACAAATGGGGAAGGAGAAAAAAGTTAGAAGACGAGGTGCGGATCGCAGTATTCATAGTTAGTACAGCGCACGGAAGTTAGCAGCGGCGGTAGCAGTAGTACAAGCAGCGACCGTGGCGGCGAAGACGACGAACGAAGCGCACGAGATATATACATGCGTGTCCGTGCGTGTATGAAAGCTGGCGGGGGTGGCGGGGCGCGCTCCTTTTCAGCCCGAGAGGGAAAGAGTGTGAGGGCACGTGACCGGAAGGAGAAGAGAAGGTGACGCACGAGACAGACCGAGAGGAGAAACAACGTGGCGCACGCGCCGGTCGCACTCCACCTGGCGCATCACCTGCTGCCCCCTGTTCTAGCTCCCTTCCTCCCCCAACCCCCCTTTTTTTTCTCCCTCCCATCCCATTAGCCTTACTTTGCTCCTTTGACGCTTTGCCCACCGTTCTGCTGCTGCACACCTCTTGTACTTCACTCCGATTCGCGCTAGAACTGAAATTCAGCATCTTCCAGGAGAGGGCATGAATATACAATAAGTAGCTTTCTTCTTCTCTTTTTTTTTTTNTTCATTCGCGCTACACACATTTGCGTGCGCTGATAAATAAGGCGATTTTTTTCTTTTTCTTTTTTTTTTATTGTAATCATTTCCTCTTTTGTTTCATTTTTGGAGGATGGACAGAGCGCTTTTTTCAGGTTTTCATCGAGGAGTGCACAAAAAAATTATTCTTCCTACGTAGGGCGTTTTTCAGGATCGGGTGTTCCCTTGGTAGGAAAAATAGGGTATCCAACCAATATGCGCCACCAGGTACGAAAACCACCATCCATCTGAACGTGAGAGTGGAATTCTGAAAGTGGTTTAATTTTAATAGGGGGAGAGGAGGTAAAACGAGTTGGTTTTTGCAAACAAGATCGCGTTGTTGTGTATTAATTTTATCACCGAGGTGAATAAATTTGTAAAAACTTTTGTTTTCAATTTGGTTTCAAAAGAACCAACTTTCCGCCTAAGAAGCGTAATATATCGATTATTAAATTTAGGAAATCGGATCGGCTGGAGCTGCTCGATGGGGGAATTTCTGCTGTTCTGCTGGAGTTTGTGCTGCAAAAAATGTCAAGGGATTTTTGAAGAGTTCTCACCTGTTACTTTATTGTTTGTTCTACTATTGATATCATTAACATTATTACCATATTTTACGATCATGTAATTTCTTTTCTATCACTCGAACATTATTTAATAATTTTTTTGACCGTTTATTTTTGGTACTGTTTTTTTTCTTTCTTTTTTTTTTCCTTCATGTGATCGTTATCAGCGCTTTAAACGTTTAGTAAAAGATTCCGTTAATGCTCCTTAATCATAAGATAGTACGAACATTTACGAAGAAAAGATAAATTTTTTTGCGAGCAGAGCTTATGATTGCTCCTTTCGTGCTACTAGCTTTTTTTAATGGTGCTTACTCATTTCAGAAAGTAATATTTGTATATTTCTAGCTTCGTTAAGTGTGACGAGTATTAACACCATAAGACGTATATATTGACAAGAGTTTGTAATTTTCGAAAGTATTAAAAAAAAAAATTTTCATCATCAACCCTTATTGAAATTTTGTATACATACCAAAAAAACAATAATCAACAACATGATCCAATTTTTCGTAACTGTCTATTAATTTATCATAAGTATACCAATAGCATTTTCCTATCTATGAATTTTGATTGTCATCGATATATTCGTTCTGTGATTAGTCGAATCGAGACCGGTCTTGGGCGCTTAAATTAAAAAATGAGATTAAATACTTAGTAGTTTAAATTTTTGCATCGAATACAAATTAAAACAATGTATTTCATAGTAGCAAACAATTCAGTTCTAACAAAATCGGAAAATTAAATTGTTATTATTAACTGTGAGGGGGTTGGCTCCTTAAGCGCGCAGGGGTGGAGCCCCTAGTCTTAAATGAACATTTGGTGTCCCTCCACAATTTGGTACTTGACCTCGAAGGTCTTCTCGTCAAATGATCAAATCTGAAACATGCAAGCGTCATTTGA
This sequence comes from Copidosoma floridanum, assembly GCF_000648655.2. The sequence goes on along the minus strand of NW_019384289.1, from coordinate 734,254 downwards.
AATGCCCTTATAAAAAAATGAAGAAGAAAAAATTTAACTAATGTTACAAGCACGGAAGACTGAGCTAGCAATATCTTTACAAAACTTGCAGGTATTGTTTGAGCGTTGCTGAAATTTTCCTATTGGAAACATAATATGTATCATATGACTCATTTTGACTTTTGATTATAAAGTTGCCTTACGTATACGTGTAGCCATTCTTTTCTTTCATCTTGTCATTCTTTATCGTCATTCCAAGCTGCGCCCAAAAAACAGCCAACTAGCCCTTACCATTTAAAATTATTTAAAAAATCAGCTGTTGATGCCAAATACCTTGCAAAAGTTTATAAATGAAAACAAAAAATTATAAAAACAAAACTATGGTATATTCCCCGTTAAATTGAAAGACATTTTTTTTTTTTTTCTCATAGTTGAATAAAAAAAATTTGCCTGACCTCCCGTTTCTGCTCATTATATTGATACATGACTACATGAACGTACAATCGTACAATCAAATCGGCGCAACAATCCCACGTCCCCGACGAAAAATTAAAATAACTTCGTTCTGTCCGTTCCTGGTACCGAAATACTAGCAAACCAGCTCTTCCCTATGTGTATATGTACATGTATGACCGATCGAGAAGTCTGTCAAAACGTTTTATTGCCGTGAAAAGAGAAAAGAAAAAAATCTCTTCCCTCGTACACCCCATAACCTCAGCGGCAATCTAAAATCAGCAATAAGGTACTGCATTTGATACTCCCCGCGCAATCGAGCCGATCTCCCCGGCTTTACGGTCGTAAATACGAGAGTCGAGGGCGACACCGTCAACGATCCCGACACCAGGTGTGAAACCCCGCGAAATCGCAAGAAACATATTCGGCGTGCGCCGAAGAGTCGGCACTCCTAATTTACATGCACTCGAAGCACGCGCTCGTCGAGCGAAATCACGATGAGCTCTTCGCTCTGGCGACAACCGAGCGCATCGGAAGTGTGCCGAGACATCTGCACCTGCCGCTGCTATGTTGACGCGTGTATACCCGATGTGTGCATTGTACGCTCGTACCCGCGTAAAACAGTCTGGCCGCCTGTGATTACGTACTTTCTTTTTTTTTCTTTCCTCCCGTGCTTTTGAAAATTACAATTCGAAGCGAGCGACGATGACGAGACCGACAAAGGGCGGCTACCGATGTCGCTGATTAACTTTTACGGCTTCCTTATTGTCGCGAAGTTTTACGTTTTACGCCGTAATAGCGACCGTTGCTTATCCTCCATATTTTTTCATTATTCATCTCCATAAAAAGAAGGCATAACCATAAGAAAATTTGTCCACTATAATCTAAAATAGTTTTTATTTGGGGAAATGCCTTATCAGCAAGAACTAAATCACCAGGTTGTAACGAGTCCAATAGATCCGATGAAATAATTATCTGGGCATCTGTAGCCCCACCTCCATGGCATTTACTCAACAGACAGATAAATCCACATGGTGTCCAACCAATGACAACTTTTGCTCTAAAGCCTTTTTTATATAATAAGAATAAAATAAGACTGTTTGCTCAATTGTCGTGGGCTGTTCAACTCTAACCTCAGTTATTGCATCTATGGTAACTCTGCAAATTCCATACTCTGGCTTTAAAACTTTTCTGACTTTAGTTCTTGCACGACTTCTTTTCTAAGCCGAAAAATGAAATCTTTACGTCCTCCTGCTACATGTTTCAAAGTAGAGTAAAATACTGTTGACACAGAAGTCTTGTGTATTTCAAAAAATCATCCAGTTGCTGAAAAAGATGATCCACTTTTCATTTTGCACAAGAAAATTACAAGTTTATTTTAAACACTAACTTTCGATCTTCAATCTTGTCTTTCATCCGAATTCAAGATTTTCAATAATGACTGAAATACTGGAGGTGTTACGCCAGTTAAATCACCTAATTCTTGATCAGATCTTGTACTATCATAACCAAGGAATCCAATATTGCTACTAATTTGAATACTTTTGTCTTTTGCACGGGCTTCATGCATGTCTGTTTGAACACTCTCGTAATGGCACACAAATTTGGGTTTGAGCATCACATTTATTGAAAGTTTAATACAAATTGCTGCTTATTGCTTTGAAAGATTAACATAAACGCTTTTATCTTCTCATAAACTATATTAAGAAAAAAAATTTTTTTGGGGCTCACTCTTGAAACCAAGCTTATTTTACTGGTAATGTCGTGTACTATCAGGAAAAAATTTTGAACAAGGGTTTCAGTGAGGGTAATACTCTTTTTCCGCAATTTACATGTTAAAATTGTATCTACATAGATGATATGTGAGATATAATTTTCATGATTAAAATGAGAGATTTTACGATTAAAATAAGCCTGATTTCAATAGTGAGCCTCAAAAAAAAATTTTTCATTGAAATGGGGGACAAAGATTTTGATAAAACATGTTGAAAATACGTAAATTTCCCTCTAATATTTATGTGATCAACAATCTACAAAAAAAAACCAAAAAATGGGTGTAGTTTTTGCACAGACATTGCAATGTTTGAAACACATTCATCTATCATATAGATCACCAAATGGCATAATTTTCTCTAACGTGATTTTAACAGTTTGCACACGAATTATGTGGTTAAAATTAGAGGTTACCAATATTTCATCGTGACATAATGTTTTGTATTGTATTTCAGTGTTGAGACTCGCTTAAGTTGAAAAACCACGATACAACTAATTTGCAGGGAAAATAACGCGCTGTGCTAATCTGAAACGTCAAAAGAAGGGCAAAAACCACGATTACCCCTATCGCTCGTTAACGCTCCCGTACGCAACCTGCGCGCACGCAAATTTCCCCGTCCACTTGCACCAGCAATCATCCCAAACCTCCCCAGCTCCCCGAGCACCACACAGCAGTTGCTCCGAAGAAGGAAAAAAAAAAAAAAAAAAAAAAAATACGTGAGCACCGTCTTGCCATACCGTCATTAAAAGAGGGGACTCACCGATGCACAAAGTCGACCCGCGCCTCCGTCGGACCCAATAACGAAGGAGCCGTTCTCGTCCCCTAGCGAAGGAACACATCCGCGCGCAAGAACGAGGAAAAAAAAAACCCCGCATAAACGGGGACGCGTGGCGGGCACGCGACGCGCACGCGAGCGGGAGACACAGGCTCGGGGAGCAGATGCTCGCTCGGCTTCCTCCTCCTCCTCCCTCTGCCTGTGCCTGTGTGTATGTGTATTTATAAGGATTCCAAAGTATACTGCCAGCGGTCCCTCTCCTTTCGGCTGGTCCAGGTGTTTCCGGACGAAAGCTGCAACTCGGCTATAAACGACGTCTTTTGCTCGGTCTTTTGTGCACCGCAGGCTTGCGCCTGTAAGCGAGCGCACGTACGAAGGTCGCTGTCAATTTTTTTTTTCTTATTTTTCTTCTTCCGCGCGAAGCAAAATCCGTGCGTTCCCCGCTGAGGTTCTCGAAACGAGGTATCGCTCGGTCTGCCTAGAATATGCGGAAAATTCTGTGTCCATGTCCACTATAGTTATAATTACCGTGAAAGTAAGAATACGGTAATGTTGAAACAATGTGCAAATATAGGAACTGTATTGTAGAAATCATTCCGAGGTAGGTGGAATTCTAGTAAATGTCGGGGCGTTTTAACTTGACCGCAATTTCACGATAATAACGACCGTATTTTCGTTTCTTGATCCCTGTGAATATGAGGTGATGGATTTTTACGGGTCTTTTGGCGCTTGATATACGCCTTGCGAATATATACACAAATACCTAATTGTTGAAAGCGGGTGTGGGTGTACTCGTGATGTCGGTCGGTTTATATTACGCGAGGCGTATACAGCTCGTCCAGAACGCGACGTGATTATCAGATATGCATATTCATTTGTATCGCTGTTACGGTTATTAATCATGCAATTAATGGTTTGTTACACGAGCCCCGTACACATCGTAATAATCACGTAGGTATGCACTGTTTAACGATAAAACACGTTGTATGCTTTAATAATAACGTATAGGCACGGGTTACGCGATATGAGCTTTCGCGGAATTGATTAATGGGGACTCTTGTGAAGTATGCCGTGTTTCGCGTGTACATCAGTCGTACGTGTGTACACGTATATGTATGGATTAATGGTGCTCTTTATACAACAACGACAGTTTTATGCTTGTGATCGTGTGCGACGATAGGTTTATGCGAGGACAGTAACAAGTGCTGTAAGAGCGCGCGTTTTAACGCGTCACTGCGTGACTGCATTAACGGACTCGCTGGTCTTGTTGTTGAACGCCTTTTTCATATGATCGTACATTGGAGTTTGGAAAACTATTGCAATGAATGATCATTCGGATATGGAAAAGTGCGCATAATTTACAATTTATCGCTAAGATTTACCAAAAAGAACGTACTACCTGTGCCGTTCGATATCATTCAAGTAACAAATAATTTTTTTTAAATTAATAATAAATAAAAGTGACGAACGTGAAACATGTCAAAGTTTACAAATGTTATGAGTTTTGTTGCGTATCGTGTCTCATCCACCCGACAGACCAGATAGAATGATGCTGGAGTAGTGGACCCAGTTAAAGTGTTGATAGCTTGAACAAACTAATGGTATCCGGCACTTTCTACTGTACTCACCGAGTAATTAGCAGTAAGTATCTTTTGCGGTAAAAATTTCCGGGGTTGTATATGTAGGTAAAAACTTGTATGAAACGCTTCGATCACACAAATACCGTTCATAGTACGGAAAGGTTTGCTCCGAAACGCAGAGTGAACTTTAAGGAACACCTCTAGTACACAGAGGAAAAGAAAAAAGTTATAAAAATTACCTCACTATTCGCTTCGTGCAGCAATTTAAAACAACGTCACCTGCAGGGAAAAAGAGTCGACACTAACTAAGAAGAATACACAGCTCCTAAAAAACAATGATCTCTTACTAGCGTTTATTTCAACAATAATATATTTCTAACAACTAAAATAAGTTCTTTTTTTTTGAAAAAAAAGTAAATTTCTCGTATAAAATGCATATGATGTATGAATGAGCATGATAAAAAATTTTTTTTCATTTGTGTACTGTTAAATGAGTATTTATTAGCTCGAAAGTATACTCCATACCTAAAGAAATTATGTCAGTTGCGATTGTAACAGATAATTGTCTATAAGAGGCTGTGTGTTCTCATTAATATAGACATAATTTTCCCTGTTTTTTCCCTTTACTTTTGGCAACTTAGTTCTTGTCATACTGGACAGTTATTACATTTTTACTGAACAAATAGTGAAAATTACTGTTCTGATATGACGAAAACCAGTAAAAAACGGGAGAACGAAAGCAATTCTTATAACTTTTTTCATCCCAGCGTACTACGTAGTGTAACGATTACGGCAAAAACGTACCTTTGGAAAAACATGTGAGCTACTATTTTTGATCTCCTAAAAAATAGTAGTCAGTTGATTTGATCATCTTTGCTGTACTGTATAAACGTATTACATGCAGCGAACGCCATCCTGCAAACTCCCGTACGGCCAATACATTTTCATAACGCCCGCACGCGTGCACTCCCGCCACGGATACTTAACTTTTTCTCTTCGCCGTCGTTTTCGGCGCACAGGAGAGGAGGCTGAGATGACTAATGTCAGCGACCGCACATCGGGCTCTTTTTTTTTCACGACATGGTGCATTATTCATATTATAGTACGGGGATCAGGGCAGAGAAGAGGGACGATGACGGAGCGTTGCCTATGTGGACTGTACGTGCCCCACTCTCTTGCTCTGGTAATACATGCTGGTGCCAGTGTGCAGATGGGCCCCGGGTTCTTCCAGAATCTGCTTGTGCGGGTCCTCTTTCGATGAATGATGAAGAGACTACGACGATCAAGGCATTTTATTATACATAGAAAAGGCACTCTCCCTCTCTCCCTCAGGAGATGCGTGCTTATTGGCAGTGTTGGGGTGCAATATCTTATTTAAGCGTGTAAAATTACAGATTTAAATAAGTATAATATAACACTGCACTGAAAAGAGGTGGTTAATTTTTCTTGATATTTTGTCAGATATTTTTTAAGCAATAAATTATGTGCTGATATGTCTTGATCTCACTCAATCACTTTTATAAATTTTTCAACGGGGACTTACGTTTTTGTAAATACACTGTACAATCCAAGAAAGCTTGAGATTTTCAAGAATTTATCAAACACCTTTGTTAGTTTTAATCTTGAAGTTAATTTCCACAAACTGCTTTTATGTAAAAATCAAGGTTATGTTTTTAGTTTGGTTTGATTAATCTCGTACATAACAAAGATAACAATAATACTTGGACGAAATCAGACAGCAATGTTTTAACTAATTGAAATTCAATTGATTTTTTAGTTCACTAGAAAAATTCTTAGGGCTTATTCAATTTCTAAATAAGTTCGTCACCCTTTTAATTAAATGTATGACGGGTCATGGAATTGTTTTAGGTTATGATAGGTCAAGACCATTTGTTTTCGACGATAACTGATATGACCGTTACTGGCACGAAATGAAGTCTGCCATATTACAAGCTTGGATCACTGACGTCAACGCTATATGTGTATATAAATTGTCTTGTTGTTCTCGGACAAAGAAAAGGACTAGGTTAACGCTTCCCGCCCTTCTTCTTCCCCTCCTTTGAAATGATCTTTGCGCAGCTGGTTCAAGAGAATCACGCGCGTGCATGTGCGTACATGTATTTTTCGGGACAGTGGAAAAGGGAGGGTGGCGCGAACCAACACCACATGTGTTGTACATTAGGTTTTTGCGTTTGCCTGTTGTAAAATATGTATGTGTGCGCTGACGTGAGTGGGCGGTAGGTGAACCTACGTCATTCTGGGAATAGGTGTATAGGCACACTCACCGACTTGCGCACGCACTGACTTGGGCTATAGGAAAATGTGGTGTTTTTTTGTCCTTCCTCTCTCCGCCTTGTTTTTTTCCTCCTAGCTTATAATAGGTTGTGGACTGTGTATATTTCTGTTCCCTAGGGTATTGCTTCACATATATTGATAATACAAAACTGATATGCTTTTCCCCGAGTACACATGCGTGGACGCACTGATCAGTTTATTTGTTCTTTTTTTCCCATGCAAGCACAGGACATGGGAGGCCAAAGTTTTGATCTTTCTGTTATCACTACTGCGTCACAACTACGCAGTTGAGTATCATTGTTGAAGAAACCCATGCGTTATTTGCAGCGTAGTAACAGTGTTACGTTGTCAAATTTTATCTCAATAAGTTATACTTACTGCCAAGCTAAAATGTTACAAATACATGTAATAAAAACTTTTTGTTTATTTATTCTTGTTATTTTGTATATTAATGGTCTTACGACCTGCTGCTATTACAACCTCTGGAAGAAGCGGTACAATAGAGGTTGAAAAAGTTCAAAATACTTCGACTGGGGTTTTTCAGACACATTTCGTTTAGCATTAGCTGTCAGTATTACTTCTAAGAATTTTGGAAGCCACCACCATCTTTGCATGACATGACCAAATGCTGTGCTATCCGTTAATTTAGATTTTTATTTACAAACTAATAAAACTACGCTTTGCAATCAATGTCTATTAGAAACATCATAGTAGATTGTTTTGTGTGTTAACAATATTGACTTATTTTTTATGTAAATAGTAGTTATTTATTACGATTTATGAAATTAACATTAGTCTTGAAGCCATAAAAATAATATTCTAAAATCCATTAGCATCAGTATTTATGCCAATCTACACAGATATCCAGCAAACTTTCTAAAAAAGTTAAATTACTTTGCGTTCATGTGAATGTTGCAGTAACTATAATGCTTTTGGAATTTGAAATTTTTAAAGATTTACGTAAGTATATTTGCATTAAAGAATTTATAATTATATCGAGGCTTAAAGTATTATGAATTCTATTCATAAGTAAACAATTATTTAAAAACTGACGTCAAAAAAATTTTAAAAAACCGTTGTCAAATGATGTTGACAAATAGAGATTGCGAACCGCAATTTGCTTAATCAACAAGTACCAATCTTAACTATCAGATTGGTGTATAAGGTAAAAGTACCAGTAGCTATCTGAATCTTAATTAATCCAGTACTTGATCATCAAGATAATCACATGCATGTTCCTTAATTTTGTGACAGATTCACAATGTAAGTGGTTAGAAAAAGTGGCTATACAATATTACAAATATTTGATTATTTTTGTACATAACTTCTCTTTTGGTGTATCTTAATAATTCTCTACTGTTAAAGTCTATCCAATCAGCAAGCTATTGGATTTTATACTCCCAGTCACAGAAAAAACTTATTTTTACGGTGCTGCGTACAAGGACACGCCTGGTTTATGCAGATAATAAATGAGAATTGCTCCCTATGTTCGCCAATAGGATTTTTGTTTTCAGTATTATTCAGAAGAATATCATAACTGATAAAATAAGAGACTAATTTTCAAAGTCAATCTTGACTTCGTTTTTTATGAATTATTATAGTTGTTTCATAATCACGATACATAACGATTTTATTTATCTTTTCTCACATAACATATCAGTGTACAATTGTTATGTTAACAAACACCTTTCTATAAGAATATTGAGTATCTTACTTACTCTAGCATGAATTTTCGGCATGTAATGACCAATACTATTAAAAATAATATTTTTCGTACGGTGTCTCAAAACACACGAAATATTTATTTTTCCAATATTTCTGATATATTCGGTTATAGCTCAGTCAAGTAGCCAGCTACTGGTACACTTACCATACATTTTGCGGAATAGACCCTATTCTGTATCATAAACCTTGGCAAGTGCGCTCTCTTCCTTCCTTACTTTTAGCGCATTGTTTCGTCTCAATGTCGATTTTTCTATTCTCTCTTGCCACCCCCTTTTTCTCACTTCTCTCTATCTCTCTCTGTCTCTCTCGTTTTTTTAAGGCAAAGGAAATGGCAAGAGGTAAAGAGAGAGAGAGAGAGAGAGAGAGAGAGAGAGAGAGAGAGAGAGAGTGAGTGTGTGAATTCTATTAAATTTCCGTACTTCAACTGAGATCGAGGATACATCGAATGGTCGTTAAAGGTCGCCCCAGTTTCTAGTGCCGCATCATATGGGGGCAATACCACTGCGAAGTGAATCTCTGTTTTCAACTCACTAGTATTGGCATAATTGTTGATAAATAATCATCAAAAATTCTGATATTTAAAAAGTAACTCTAATTTTTGTTAGTCTTCGTTAAAACTATTGTTTCCATAGACAAAAGTTTGTTACAAATTTTTAAAAACCACCACGTTTTGCGAACAAAAAATTTCAAATCTAATTATTTTAATCGCGATGTAGTGAAATTTTAATGAGTCTCGACTTTTGAAATGGTACGTTGACTCCGGGGCCGAAAATGACTAACTTTTCAGAATTTAAGGAGCTTTCATTTCAATTATTCACTAAAAAACCTCCAACGGCCGTATTTTTCGATAGTTATTTTCATACTTACTCTGCTCGGGTTATAACTAATCTCGTTATATATACTGTTGAATATAGGAATGACTATATATAGCTTCTTTGGTTAGGAGCCTATCTGAGATATGAGCGATGTAGTGAGACGAGGGTTCGATTTCCAGTCAGGTCAACTTTTTCAAAGACAAATCTGGCTGGGACTTGTTCTCGAGTCTCGTGACTGGCTCTGCACCTGAGGGTGACTTTATGTATAGTCAATTTGGGAAAATATAAGACAGGCCTTATGGGGAAAATCTTTATTTATTTTTTTTACACTTTCAATAACTATAATAAGATCAAAGCCTTCGAATAATATAATAATATCTTTCCGAGGTGATAACGAGACCTTTCCTAACTCAATCGGCCTTTTAAAGCTTACAATTTTCCTTTGAACGTACGAAACGCATGTTTAACCTGTACACTGAGAGAAAAATATAATAAAAATTTCCGTGCTGGAATGGTAATCTGGTACTGTTCAGTCGTCTAGAGACTTTACTATTTGAACAATAATTTTTAACGTTTAGAACAGTAGTTTTTTGTTGTGAGTACAGTGATTTTTACTGTTTGTACAAGAGAAATTACTGTCCACAATGAGTAAAAATTAGGTTGGCCAAAGTAAAAAGTCCCTAGACGCCGGAATGACACCAGATTACCATTTCAGCACAGTAATTTTTTTTTCTCTCAGTGTACAAACCTCTTTCATTTCCGAATGTACATAAGTGACCAAACCGGATTTTGATAAAGTTATATGTGCGTTTTCGCACTTTCAAAGGAAAGTTTGAAACTTGAAAAAATTGATTAAGTGGAGGAAAAATAGCTGTCTTCTCGAATACACATTATTTAAAGGCTTTTATCTTATTATAGTCGTTGAAAGCGTAAAAAAATAATACTTCCTGTCTTATCTTTTCCCCAATTGGCTACATGTATCGCGGGAGTCACGTGACTTTTTGGGCTTCCCATAAAAAAGTACAGAGAAAGATTAGTGGAGAAAGTTTGAACTTAGATTATGCATTTGGATAAGTAATGGAAGATAGAGTGAAGGGGTTTACTAGTCAAGGTTAAGGATCAACACTACACATTATACTTCCAAACTGATGGTACCTTTTTTGACTACATAGCAGCAAAGTGATGGTCTCTGACAGTTGGTTAGACAGGCCTAACATTACAAAAAAATTTCCGTCATTCGCAACGAGAAATAATGTTTTTGTTATTGACGTTTAGTAGACGATAATTTTTTCACTAACCTGACCAATTTTTAAACTCAGGGTAATTTCTGTCCTGCTCATAAAAATCAATCAATCGGTGTATCGGTTGGAAAAATATAATACATAAAAATAATTCCGTTTAATACATGTTCAAGTTTTGAAAATAAAATTAAACGTAAAACCAACAAACAAAGGAGCTTGAACGATTTTTAGTGCGTTTAGCAGAGAGTGTGTATTTTGAGCGCCCGTAGTTGCATGTAAGTATAATATCATCTCATATTTTGTAAAATTTTAGTTGACAAATGCATACATATACATGTATCAACAACGCAGGGACTTAGGAGAGAGGGGGGGGGGTCAGAAACAACGACAATGAACTTCGGTTTTTATGGTAAAACCTTCAAAGGTTTTTTTGAATAAAGTTCATTTCAATGGCAGCACCACCAACGGTTGTTCATTATTTCGACACCAGTAACCATGGAAAACCAAAGCAAACTGCTTTGTAATTGACTATCGGAATAGTAAAGAGTCGTTGAAAGGAACATCCATAGACTTGCCCCTAAGTCAAAGTGCATTGTCGCTTTTTCCACCCCCCCCCCACCTTCCGACAACGCGACGAGTCTCAAGAGCTCTTGCACGCGAATCGACAAGAGAACTTGATGGATTTGTGAATGAATTCTTTATCGGCTCGAAGATAAGACGCACGCTTGTCGCTTGTTTTTCATTTTTTCTTCACACTGACGCTCGTGTCTCAAAAATAGAGCCGTTTAAAACGTATGCTTTTGCCCCGGATTGTATCTATAGGACATTATAAAGTTTGTCCTTGAATACAGTACAAGGTCAATGTTGTTATTTCATTCCAGAGTTTAAAGCACTGGAATCCGTGACTCTTCAATTTGCACGTTCGTCATTTACTATCACCTTGAACTGCCAATGTATATGATATTATTACTGATGGAACCACAGAAACAAAAAAAAACTGCTCTCCAACAGTTAAACATGTTTAATGAAACAGATGACGTCCGTAGTCCAGTTGTTTTAACAGCGTATTTTTTATCAGTGCTAGAGTGTACAAGAGTCCTATAATCTCGTTGGGTGCGAAAATTTTTTTCGAATTGCCCTTACTCAATTCAAATTCTGATCATCGTGATGGTACTCAAAATGTCTGATTCACTAAATCTTGGCTATTAGGCAAGCCACTCAGGATGGAGTCGCAATAAAACGAAAATATTGATGTTTCAAAAAAAAAAAAAAAAAAAAAAAGTACCATTAATTTGTAAGTATCACACGTTCGTTCTATGAAAGCTTGTCTCTGTACGAGATACGTATAGAAAAAAAAAAAAAAAAAAAAAACACTTCGGTTCATTGCAATCAATTTCCGAAAAATTGTCAAAATCTAGCCATGGGAACAGGGAAATCTTACGCAAGCTTCTTACTATTTCCTTACTATTTTGAGACTCTTTTTTCTTGTGAAACAAGAGAATCTGAATGAAAGTAGCGCGCGCGCACACACACACACACACACACTTGTTCACATGCATTTGATAAAGAAAGCGAAAGGACTGTAGTGCGTGATACAGCAGCAACAGCAGTAGTTGAAAACAATGCGTAATCGCTAAAAATATTACAGGCACGAATATTACGCACACTCGCTCCTCTACGGGTATGTTTGCGTGAGCGTGGGCACATATACATATAGGTGTGCGTGTGTGTCTATTTTTCCTACGTGTATATTACACATCTCGCTACGTGCAAACGGGGTCGAGGATTCTTCTCTCCATAACTGAGAGATGAAAGAGAAAAAGAGAGAATGTCTGCTCGTTGGATGTTGCTACGGCAGCAGAATAGTGGGTGGGGTGAGGGTAGCGATAAATTTTATCGCCTCTTGGCGCGTTAATCACCAACGCGTTCCATGGTCTTACGCTAACTCGCGTAAATTAAGTATTTTGGTTATGCTATCACGATACACCTACACGTGGACCGTAGACGTACTCGATGCTATATGACGAATGGAACGACAACACAACTCCCACAAATAGACGTGAGATTGGTGCAGGGATGGCATCCGATTGTCGTTAGTGGATTGTACTTCTTTTTACTTTTGACGCCAAATGAACTGCCAAAAGCTACTGTCGAGCTTGAAATAGTTGCGACGTTGCTGAAACGTCAAGTTCGATCGACAAAAACAATGATAATTTCAATGAATCACTTTCAATCTGTTTGCGCGAACGTTCGGTTTTTCCCCCTTTTTTTGCCCAAGCACAGCTAAGCTTATCCGTACAATAGTACCTTGGGGGCGAACTAATCGTTGCGACGTGAATCATTGAGAGTTACAAGGGTCAGGGATAAAGATGCGGGCAGTGTCGTCACGCGCTCTGGCACTGATTCACTTGTAGCTTGACATTTACGGGAGATATTTTTTGATAATCCACGTTGTACTCGCTTATAAATAAATGCTAGGCGTTTTCTAAGAACAGGATGACGAGTCGCCAAGAGATCACGAGCTTGGATGTTGTGTGTGGTTCTTTTAATTTTATTTTGGGCCTTCTTCGTCACTCTGATAAAAGTATCACGTGCTTTAATCAACATGCATGAAAAGTTTATATTTTTTAGCAAAGCAAGACTGGTTCTATCCCTCTTTTTTTCCTTGTAAAGTATTTTTGACTCGCTACATATTTCTTCGAATTCAAAGTGTATTGTAGAATATGAAATAACATTGAGAGATTAGACACCTTAGCTGAGACATACTTTTGCAACCTTGGACCTGCTGTCGACGCTGCAAGAATACACGTTTATTTTGACCGGGTGTTATCTTACGATTATTATCAATTATAATTTCGAGTGTAACAAGCACGAGATAATACTCGCACTTCTTATCAGTCGGTGCGAAGCACATATCATAACCTCAACACGTGTCTCATTTCTAGATTTCAAAAACATCGTTTCTCAATTGAAAAAACTCATCTTGCATTATTTCTAATACGAGATTCTACGTTTTCTTTCATATAAGGTCCACTGTACGATGTGAGTCAAGCCTTTTCATTTGTTGAGTAATTTTTCAAAAACGATCGCGCAGTTTGCTTAGAGCCGATTAAACTTAGACCTTCATCGAGGTTTTTGCTCGATGTTGATGGATTGTGCATGCTTGTGATAATGATACTGTAGTTGAAGACTGCAATAAAGCTTTGCACTCATACGGGTATAGATAGGGATTCTTTGAATGGATTATTTATAACTCCTACCCATACTTATCTACAGTACTTAATAATGAATATTATACCTCAAACTATCATACAGTTTATCTACACTGACGTATTTTTCATTGAATATAGCTAATACGTAAGCAGTTGAGTAAATTATTCCATAGTTTTTTCTACTTCCTTCCGTAATGAAAAGTTATTTATCATCAATTGTGTTGTTGTTGCATCGATAGAGCCCTACTTATTTTCGCGATCCTTTGCGTACGTAAGTTAATAAATCTATGTAAATGTGATTAAAAATACTTATTTCTTCATAATCTTCGCTAACGTTGAATAGGGGGTGTAGGTCTAGCTCAAGTTCAGGTACTGCCCAGCAGCCAGCGTTGGAAGTACGATTTCCATGCCAAATTAGTTTGTCTTTTATGGTATAAAAATTAGATATCATTAAAAATCCACTACCTTTTGATAGGCACAAAATTTCCTGATAAATTAATTTATAGCTATCAGTTTTGATCTTAAAATTTATTATAATGATATTTTACGAGAAAATAATTTTTTTAGACTGAAAATCTCTACTTTTTATGTGACTCAATGTTTTTTAATATCTTAAGTTTTAGTTAGTAGAAAGTACGTTACAGAATACTACTCTTGATTCAGCGGTAAAGCGGTGAGGCCGGTGAGATACACAAGAGAACCGGTGTTTTTGTGCTCTTTTTTCATTTCTACACGTATCAAGTATTTCTTGTTACATTTTATTGATTTGTCATAGTTTTCCCATGTGTTGGGGTTCATCAAAAGAGATCATATATCATTAACTTTTCGAGTAATTGGCATTAAATCCGAGTAGTCGAACAAAAAATTACGCAATGTGGCTTAATTAACTCGAGCTAAAATGTAAAAAGCATCTGACCTCGCAAAGATATGTTGAAAAAATAATTAAAAATAAGTGGATAGTGAAAAATCTGTGGTCGTGAATTTTGAGGTTAAGCTGACAGCGGTTAAGCTATACAAAAGAACTTCATGGCTGTAACTGTGGCACCGGGAGTGACGACTAGAAGAGATATAGATAAAGACAATAAGATTATTACTGGTCACTGTTCTCCAAAGGCACCGCCAATACCTAAAGTGACCGATCCATCGACTAAGATTAAAATCAATTCAGAGATGCTCCGTGAGATTCCTTCCAAGGTCAACTCTCTTACAAAGGACGTGTTGGTCCGAAAGGCCGACTTAGATAATGTAAGGATGCTAGTTAAAGAAACTGTAGTAAACGAGTTCAAAGTGCATGAGAAAAAATGGGAGGCAGATCTATCCCAAATTCGTCAAAGACTGACAGATGTGGAGAGTAAAGTCCCTACGCCAACCAAAGATTTTGATTCAAGGCTAGTCCAACTTGAAATGGCTAAGGAGGCGTATGAGAAACGGACCAGGAGAAAAAACATAGTGATAGAATAACATCGGAGAAAAAGTTAACTCACTACTGAAAAACAAGTTAGAGATCGATGCTAAAGTTATAAAAGCTAAATGCATCAAAACAAAAAAGAAAGATCTTTTGGTAGTTACGCTGTCAAAACAGGAGGATAAAGTGCTGGTGATAAAGTGTAAATACAAGCTCAAAGGTTCAGAAGTCTTTATTTCTAGTGATCTTACAAAGAAAGAAAGAGCCCTCCAAAACCAACTAGTCAAAATGGCAGTTGAATTGGGAGAAGAAGTGGTCAGGGTCGGGTTCAGAAAAATATCTGTCGACGGTGTTACCCAGACCTGGCAAGATGGTATTGGGCTAGTGACTACAAATGCCTCTCCTAGTGATACACAGTTCAAATCCCCCTCCTTCCTTGCCTTTCGTGCATAAAACGCAGTCAGAAAAACCCCAGCACTCAGCTAGTATAAATCTTCCACCAGTATCTGAATCACGCGAATCCTGCTTGTCCTCTGAAGACACTCCAGTTTTGAGTACACAAGCGTTCATTTTTTAGAATCTACAAGGATACAAACATTTACTAGAAGTTAAAATCGAAGAATACTATGATTATCTTGCTGACTGTATCATTCTAAGCGTTTTAGAGTCTTGGATTAACGATAAGATGAAAAGCCTGCCTTCATGTTGCGTTGATTTTATCCTGTTTAAAAGCCCAGCTATCAGAACCGGATTGATGGGAAGAGCGAGTGGAGGTTCGCTTGCAAGGAGAATGCTAGACCAGCTAAAACTCATCGATGACTCCAACCCAAAGTTCAAACACAGCTGGTACTCACAACTGAAGCAGATTCTTATACGAATAGGACACGAATATCTATTGGAATCTTAGAACCCCAAAATGATCAAGATATCAGCTCCTGTAATTAAAGGAGTTATAAAAAATCTCTGCTTGGTCAATGATGTACACCGAGAAAAAACTTCAACGTTCTGTCCATTATATAAGAACCTAAAAGGACTAGATAGTTTAGAAGTGGAACCGTACCTTACACAAATATCAATATGGCAGCTCATTCGATGCAGAGCCAACTGTAGACTTTCTAGCGAACTAACGTTCTACATCTGCACGAATTAATATTCCTACAGAAAGGTGCACCTTTTGCAATCTTGAAGAAAATGAATCACTGAGACACATCCTGCTGGAATGCCTCGTCTACGCTTGTTCAAGATCAAATTATACAACTGGAGTATCTATGGAGGCAATACTCACCAGTACGAGGAAAGAAGACCTTTTGAATCTATCTTCTTGTCTGGAGCTAGAAAAAGAAGATCATTAAGTTTAGGAGATTAAACTATTAAGTGTCTGGTGTTATAATGTACGTGTAGTTACAGTGATTTCAAACTAGTCTGATCTCTTCCAGTGCCCTATTGCGAGCCTAAATTTTATATCTCTTGAATATTTGTGTATAAATATTGTGCTACTTTGTGCTATTTACAATATATTTTAATATATTTTAAACCTTGTAATGGGTGTTGCCCTATAAAATTTTTTGAATAAATAAATAAACAAATCAATAAAGTTTTAGTTGAAAAAATTTTTTTAATATTGACCAACTTTTCCACACTTGACATTGTCAAGCTGATAATTTAATATCAGTCCGAGTTAAGTTTTAATAAAATCTTTAATGAAACTTTCATATAAAGTGCAAGTATGTTATAACATTCAGTTAACATAGTCAGTCGACTACTAATATTATTATTTGTACAACTAATCGAAAGTGCTGAATTTGACTATCTGATTACTATTACAAAGGTCTCTATAATAAAGCAAAAAAATCCATGCAAATAATGAATAGTTAATGTTTCAAGTATTTAATTACTAATTTTTCAAAATATGTTAACAACTTTGAAATAAGTGCTAAAAAATGTATGTGTTTTTGTTACAGGTAAGTTATAATGCAAAATTGTCCTTCCTCTTCCGCATACGTAAGTTATACAAAAAATATTCACTCAATAATAAAACTATCATTTGAGTTTTTCTTTTCGCTAATATCCGTTATCGATACTGCTGCAATATCTTTACAAAAAAATATTACACATCCTTAGGGTACTGTTAGTGATCCTCTGGTTACTAGTGACCATTTATTTCATACTTTTAGACACACTTTACCTCACTAATCAAGTAGCATGTAAAAAACAAAATAAACTGGATACATCAGACTTACTGGACATAAAATCTCCATTTTTCCAAATTATTTTTAAGTGCACATAGTATTGATAAAATATACGAGCTGTGTTTTCAGGTACTCTTTTTACGGTGGCTTCTTTGATAAAAATGATTTGCCGATCATCATAATTATTTTATATTTTAGGCGCATCTAAAATTATTGTAAACGTTAAAATCGCTTCAAAAAAGTATAAACGAGTGATAAAAAAGAAGATAAAAATTTTTTATTATCATTTACGCAAGCAAAGACACTAAATAATTACTTTTCTCTCATTTTTTCTCAAAATCGGAATTATTTTTACGATTTCAATAAACTGAGCGAAAAGAAGCAACAAGTACCTTTTTGATTCCTAAAGACTTAGTATTTGATAGACTTACTTTTTAGTTTAATAAGAATTTCCACTAGATAGCGTATTGAAGTAAAATGTTTTTCAGAAGCGATTTTCTCAAAAATGAAGTCCTCAACCACATTTCTTAATTGCGATTGAATCTAGGATAATTTGATTACAATATCTGTAACTTTTCACATCGTGTAGGCATAATTATACATTAAAAATGACGAAGCTACCTTAAACATTATCCAAAAACTCTTTACACGATGTACACAAGTATCAAATACCACTTTTCTTAACGAGGATGCAGTAAGAGTTGTTAAATTTTGTAAAAATTCCTGTGTAGAGAAAATTTCTTCAACCATCATTATCAAGCTTTTTGCATTGATAAACGCAATCTTATCCCATTATAATAGTGCAAGGCTATAATAAAAACACTATAAGATCCTATGTTTCTTTTACAAAAATAGTACTTTTTTTCACCACGGGTGCAAAGTCTTTGCGCTCTCGGGACACACTTTGTGCCCTTTGTGCCTCTAAATCACTTCGCCCACAAGCGGAAAATGGTAATCGGGCGCAAAATGTGCAGCCCTCGGAAAGAAAAACGATGTTCGCATCTTGGGTCCAACCATGCAAAAGCCCCGAAAATTGTACGACCCGAAAGGCGAGATTTTAATACTTTGTGCCCGTGTTACCAAAACGCTCGCGAAAACGACTATTTCTTACTGAGTGGCGCATGTCCATACTAAGGCAACACAAATGCGCGAGAACCTTTTGCCCTGGTTGGGTGCTTACCAGGTACGAATGTCATTTTTCCTGCCAAGGGCGCAACAATCATCCAAAGTTGAAAAAGATGTCCGAAGTTCGTCACTTGTGCGCGTCTCCTCCAGGCTGATCACTGGAACCGTAGGTGCTTGTGGTACAATACCCAAAGGACACAAAAATTACTTAATTTCTAATGTAGTGACCAAAACATCGATTACAATCGTCGAGGACTGATGGTCCATTAGGTCATGAAAAAATTATAGCGATGACTGAAAAAAAAGAGAAAAAAAACAACAGTCTTTGACACAAAGACGCGACCCCAAAGAATACCCTTAATATTGATCGGCCGGCGTCTGCCACTTGTTGTCTGAGACTCATTCTCATTCCCCATGAACGAGGGGGGCAAACGCATTGTCGGCTGTCACTTTTGTCAAGTGAATCGCGCCGAGCGACAATGCCAAATGCCAGACCGCCACTGCTGCCGCTGATGCTGCTGGCGTTCTCTTCCATTCATCATATCTCTCATCGGGCCTCAATATATTCCAGGCCGAGCTTGTGTGCGCAAATGGCACTTTCGCTCTCACACTACGTTCGTACAAAGACGGTGACAAGGATCGCGGTGAGGGGCAGAGCAGTGGTGTCGATGAGACTTAATTTTCGAGGCGCCGGAGCAGGATGAGCCTGCGCATAAATTCCTCGCACGCCCGAGTGGGACCTGTCTCGTTTGGCGGTGAATCACGCGAGCGCAACGTCCTCCTCCAACTGTCTGATTTGTCAAACTGAGGAAATCGATCCGCTATCAAATAAAATTACAGCAGATCAAGTTTTTTGGCTGTTTTTTTTTTTTTGTCTTGTCAACATTTCACTCTTTCTCCACAAGTATTGTTTCCTTTGTTAAATCTCAATCGGTCCTCTTCGTGCAGATAAAGGTATCTATCATACCAAACTCTATGATTCAATATTCAGGACATTTTTTTATAACGTGATATACTGTCATAGTATACTACAGCTTAACTCGTAGTAAAACGGTGTGTAGAAGCGAAATAGAGTTCAGCAAATACATGAACCGCTGACGTATAAGTATAGTATAAGTCTTTATTTCAGCCAGGGGGTATAACCACGTATGGCTTCGAGGGATTATTACAATGTATGTATTAAAATAAAATATACACAATTAGTTAATACAAGTTAGTACGCAATTGAACAGGTAAGTACATCAAAAATGTGGATACGTTTGAGTTAACAATTAGTGTTTAAAAAGAAAGAACAAAAGAGAAAAGTTAATTAAACCATTTCATTCAATGATAAGAATTAGTAGTTTGTAATCTAGGCAGAAATCCAGTATTCAGTATCCCACTCGGTCTTGTTTTGGTTTAAGAGAAACGCAAATAGGAAAGTTTTAAAGTTGTCGATTTTAGTTGGTTGAAAAACATTTTGGTGCAGTTTATTTATTAATATAGGTGATTGAACAGAGAAGGATCGTCTCATGCATGCATCGACGTAGGCGTTTTGCGCAATAGTTTGTTCACTGCGTGTGTGCCCATCTCTCGCAGAAGCGCAAGCTTTGTAACTGATAAATGAAATGCAACGACAAGTTTCTTTCGCGTTTTTTTGCAACGTTTCATTAATAATGGAAGAAAAAAAAATACATTGAGAGTACAACAGCCTAGTTAAAAATTTGTGGAAATCGGTATTCGTCGCGATCGGCGTGTACGAAACTAATTAATTAATTAATCCCCGATCCATGACAACCGTGACGTCTAACTAAACCCAGAGCGCACAAATGGGTACCCGCGTGCAAACAAAGTTCCTGTGTACGCGTTGTACCCTCGTGAATACTCAAGCTAACTTTTAGCGCGCCCAATCCCGACAGTGCAGAACCGTATACTACCATCCCTCTACCTCTCGTTGTCCGACGCGCTGCTATAGCTCCATAAGTTGATATTCGCGCTTTCGCGCTCATCTTAATTGGTAATTAATTCTAGTTGATAATTCTTTGCCAGCCCCACCTCCCTCGCGGCAGTCATAGCGGCAACTATCCTTCTGATTCGCCTCCTTTTCCTCGCTGCGTAAACACGGCTCACGCGAGAAAGTAATCTCAAAGAGCGTGTTAACTCTCGGAGTCGAGAGACGAACGGCGTATCATAGCGCTCGTAGCTCCTCAAACTTGCGCTCTCATCCATGTTGTTTCTGAATTTTTTTCTCAAAGTTTCTTTTACTTGATTAAAACTAACTTTATGGAGGAGAACATAAATTTATGCAGACACCCAGGATTCACTGGTAATTGCAATTCTTTTTATCATCATTGAGTTGGAATTCAATGTTCATTAACAACGGGTTAATTGCAATAGTAATGTTTACGATTCTCCATCTAACAATTGGTAGATTCTCCGTCATGCGAGGGGTATATAGGTGATTTTAACTATTGCACGTTTAAGATCTCATTTTCTTTGATGAAGCTTTGCAAGCTGTTTTCCACTTTGCCAAACTCGTCTACGGCTCGTCGATGTTTACTGAAATGGGCCGCACAGTTTGGGTCTCGACAATCGATGTTCCTCGTCTCCTGTCACATCTTTGTTAGGTCATCCACAAACAAGTTCTTGAGCCCCAGTAATGCAGTGACAAGGTAGACTAGGCTGTCCCGCCTTGCCTGCGGTGGCGTCAGTGACCAGACGCTTGCTCGATTTAACACAAATAGCCCGCCGCCGATCTGAATTCCTTGATGGCCGTTGTACCTTTCTTCTCTTTCTTTTTCTTCCTCTTAACCCATTTTTTTATCGTCTGTATCGTTGGATGTATGCAAAGTCTTATTGGCAATCCTTATTAATATTGTTTGTTTAATTTTTAATTGCATAACTATTTTCATACTGATAACTGTTAATATTTCTGGATGTACGAATTCTTCAAGCAGATCTGCATTAATATACACTGTGCTTTTTAAATTGACTTCTATGATGTACAATCAGTGGTGGGTATGTATCTTAAGCCGTGTCATTAATTTCTTTCATGTAACTTTTGTACCTATAAATTCTTTTCGATAAGATTAACGGATCGTGTAATGAAGCCTATTTACTCGTTGTGTGATTGGTTGAGACTAATCCTATGGTTCTTTATAGCAAGTAAATTGAAAACCGAGAGTTCGAAAAATAAAAGTCTAAATCCATAATTTTAAAATAATATAGAAAAGTCTATGGCAGGATTGGTGGAATATTGCGATCGATTTTCAACTGACTTCTAGATGTGCTAAAAATATATACATTTTTTTTAGAAATTTTTTTACAAATGCAGTATAGTGTAAGTACATCCCCCTATTTTTTTCCATCAAGTATTTGTCAAATGACACTTATAGAAATTAAAATACAAGGTACTATTTAACTGTTTATAGCAACATAAATTAATTGTTAAACATGTTTTAATTTACACGTAATAAGAATAAATTGCATTCCTGCAATAATTCATAGATAAAGAATGGAATTTCAACAGCTCTGTAATTAGCGATCACATGTGTTTCACATTCATAAAATCTTGTGCTGATAAGTGTAACAAATGCTGAAATCCATTCGATCACAAATTCTTAACGCGCACACTTAGTGACGCGTGCCTAAAATGTTTACCAAATTGTATTAAAAATACAAATAAATATATTAGTAGTATTACACCAAATTGATACTGCGCGAACAAACAACAAGTATCGATGGAATACCTGTGCTATTATCATGTAAATCTTCATGAGTTTGGTGCAAAGTTATCAGCTAGATCGATTGGCTTATCCATGTATTTCGTGACATATCGTAGTCTGGAAAAAACAGTGAGGGAAGGATTTGTTAACTATCAACGTACAAATATGTTAACAGACAATCAGTTTACATGTTCTCTGTAACTTTTTAAATTTTAACTGTACACAACGGCATGTTAATAGTTAATATGTTATGTTTACGTTGAACCTGCGCCACGTTAAACGGCACCACGTGGGATACATATTATACGTAAGTTGATCGTTAACATACAAAATATTAAATGTCTCTCAGCGTAGGAGACAATTCAATTTACCGATATAGTAGAGGATAACTCATATTTTTGGACAAAAAGAGATCCACTCGAATTTTTGGGTCAACATATAGGAGATGATTTGGCTTTTTTGGGCAGTCTTTTTTCTTGAGCAGGCAAACCCTTTTCTTTTTCATCATACATACCGAGCTCCCTCAACAACTACACATGGCTCCATCCACAAACTTATTGACTCCGCACTTTACCTCAATCGATCCGATGACTTCTTTCAACGCACGTGGAAAAAAAATGCCAATTTTAGTGCACTCCACCAGCATCAATCGAGCATTGGAATGCGGTGGAAAAGTAAACATCGCTGCCGTTGTCCTAGAAGGAAAATAAGTTCAGCGCGAGCGTGCGTGTGTGTGTATATGTATTCATATTTACCCATTGATTTTAAGAGTAGCGCTCGTGCGGTAGTTATTCGCTCCGTGCAACATTTTGAAACAGCGCCACCAACGGGAAAAATTGTTCACTTACTCATTAAAGCACATGTACTTCTTATGGAAAAAAAATTTTTTTAGCATAAAGCAGTGAAAAAATTACTGTTGGCTCGAAACTTGTTACCAACACTTAAAATACTCAAATTAGTTATAAGAGATTCGTTAATGCCTAAAAAATGTATGAAGCGCCATGGCCTATAAGAGGCTATGTTATTCTTATGAGTAAGTACCGCCATTTTTTCCCATGTAGGTGGCGCTGTTTCAGATTGCTGCACGGAGCTAATATACGTTCACAAAGCCGGTGTGATAAGGACGTCACGCGCGTGACATTCTCTTCCCCCTCCCCCCTCATGAGTAAATTACTTAGCTGTCGAGCTACGTCATTGCTCGCGAACAGTTGCAGGGATCGTGCTTGCAGGCGTTTTATTGGGAGTGATATCTCCACGGCCGAACAACTTGCAATGACTCTATTTCATTCATTTGTTTATTTCATATTTTCACATCAAAAGATTCTGTTAGGTGTCGTACTTATACAACGCTGGGATACTTAATCGTTGCGCGTCGATGAGGTGGTCTCACGTTTACTCGTGCAACCTGACGTATACGCGTTTTTACGAGCACTTTGAGCTTCTTAGACATTCCTTGCCAGCTCTCTGTTATTTTCCGATCTACGTCATTGGCTCGTTCCTTTTGTTTTACTTTGTCGCTTATAGAGACGACGACTTGGCAGATGACTTCCTCAAAATACAGACGTCTGACTGGGTTTTCTGATATCACGTGGATGATGTAATGTAGTTTAAGGTACAAATCTCTTTTTTTTTTTTTCATTCTCTTTACTGATTTATTTATGTCCCCGCAGGAACCACCGTAGCGTTCAATGGAGCTAAAAGTGGAGCTTTGCTTGAGAAAACTCAGGATGGATATTTTCTTTATCAATTTTAACAGAAGGGGTAAATAAGGGTATTGCAGATTTTTTGAGTGGTTAGTTTTAAACGTGTATCTAAGGAATTCAGTTTATCAAATCGTTTTAATTTTTTTTTTTTTTTTTTTTACTCAAAAACTGCTAAGTTCTAGTTAAAAAAATTTTTAAACTCATGGATATTTACGTAAAAAGTTTGATAGTTCAGTTGCCAATGCTGGTATTATTGCGATCAATTTCAACACTAAACCAAGGAGGTATCCGCAATAATACCATTATAGTGAAAACGGTTATGTGTGCACTAGTTATTGCAAACGTGATACTTTGTTACGCAGGTACAAAGTTTTGAATGCTATTTCTGAACTGAAATCCGATTCATTAAATACTTTGTAATCTAATTTAATGATTTCAAGTGTTTATCCACCATAAATCATCACTTCAATTAAAATATAGGCATTATTTGAGAGTTCCGCAATAACTGGAGCAACATCAACAATACCCTCATTTACCCTTAGTCTTTAGCGGGATTTCATGCCAAGCTTATTGTAGTGGAGTATAGATGAATGTATCTTATTGTATGATAGTAAACAAAAATATAAGCTTATTGAGAAATTATTATACTTTTGATGATAATATTCCGAGAACAAAAAAGTTTAGTGGTTCTCAACATTATTACACTGCTTCAATCAGTGAGTATTGAGTATGCGTCCAATGACTTGGGTCCAAGTGCGTGGGTGTGTGTTCGTGTGGTAATGCCAAATCGTAAATTGGTTGGTATTTTGACTTTGCTTACGACAGTGAGAGCCAATTTATATCACTACTAATGGTTTAGGTAAATGCGCATTATTGTCACTAGTTTGATTCGTGTACAGTTTTAAAAGGCCGTTGTTAAAACAGCAACGCAGTGAAACTTGTTGCAAACAAACATAACATCAACATTTTTCATTCGTACATTCGGAGAATGTCGACGTTAATTTTTGCATGCATGCAAAGTCTCGTTGAAAGACCTAACCTTTACATCGAGATTTCACTTTATGTAAGATCGAAAAATGTTATTAATCTCTTTCATTATTCTATAAACGAAATTGATGGGTCAACTTTTTTGACGACTTTCCTCACCTACTTCCTCTTTATTTTGGCTGGACTTGCTTTTCTTTTTCTTGTTCTCGTTAACGCTAACTTTCATAAGTACCTTTATTCCATTCATCGATCCATATTATTCATAGTATATAAATGATTGTTGCAGTGCATATGTGAGTGTTCATCAGAACTGTAGCCGTGTCTTACTTTTTACGGGAGCAAAATATGATGTTCATCGTAAGATACAGTGGTGTACATACGTACAACACATACATTAGTGTATTGACAAATTCCAATCACCGACGACCGCTAAAAATCGAGTACACGGAACACGGTAGAGACGTAAAAACGCATTCTTCCGACCGTCGTCATCCTTTTCATTATCATTATTATCCCCTGTGTTATGTACTTTGTGCAATTTCTCGTCATCTCTTTCTCATCGCGCTTCTCCTCCTCCTCCTTCTTTTGCTCCAATTAATTTTTGCCGCCATATCTTGCGTCGCGTTGATCGTCCCTGTCTTTTTCGCTGTCGCCATTCTCTCTCTTTCTCTTTCTTTTTTTTTCTCCTCTCAAACTCGCTTTCTCCAGTTCATGGCCACCCAGACTTTAGCTTTTGGTAACCGGACCACAGCGACCCAGCAAAAATAAATACGGAGACACTACACGGGGAATGCGCGTGGAAAGACGAGACCTTTCGTTTTTGACCTGTCATCAATCAGTTTTGTAAATATTTTGCTATTCGTTTATTCATTCATTAACTTTGTTAATCAATTCGTTCTGAAAATTGTATTGAAAAACACATTTGGTTTGACAATATTTTATGATTAGAGTAATGCGAGTAAATTTTGAGATGGTAGTACAGGTGCTAAAAGTCGAAGTTTATGCGTGGATTTTGTAAAATACCATGGTCCTAGTTATAACACAAAACTTACCTATAAATGAAAAATAAAAATGTTCTCAAACCAGTAAAAAAAAATTTTTGCGTGTAAAACGATGTATTATGTAAGGCTATTATCCGATCAGGATTCGAAACTTGGCAGTCCTCAGCCCTATATTGGCATCCTAGCTAACCTAAATTGGTCCTAGCATGGCACACTCATTGCGTTAGATGGTGTGATATTACCCCAAAAGAGCTCGGCCCTACCTTGGAATCCTAATTTCCCTGTGTATACATTGTAGTTGTGTGTGTATGATGATTTTTTACATAATTTGCAGGGTTTTTGGAAAGTACAAAAAGAGAATGTCAATCAATGAAATTAAATAATTAATTTTTTTAATGTTATGGACGGATGAATAGAAAAACCGACACAACTATAACTAGTTGGTTTTATTAGAAATGTCTTTGTTGAATCTTGCTGTCCTCCTTCTTCTCCAATCTTTCGAATATTAAAAAAAATTGTCCCCAACACACTCAAAAAATGTCCTTTTCCTGGAAGTTTTTATCATGAGGAAAATTACTGTTATATATTGACAGTAAAGAGTCAGAAAAATTAATAAAAAGTTATAGTTACAAATGTGACTACAATAATATGTTGAACTCATAAGTTTTACCTTGTAGTAAATTATACAACTCTGTATTTTAAACAGAAGTCCCACAGCCTTAAATTTTTGTATAGTAAAGCGCTGAATGACCTCCCTAGACATCGGTCTCTTTATGATTGTGGAAACACTGTCGAATAAGTCTGAATTGAAATTCATCACTGAAATCCAATGTTGTTTCTAAAATTTAATAATAAAAATTAGTAAAAGTAGTCAGATATAGAATGATTGATGATCACTGCTACCTACAAGGTCTTTTTTTGTTACAATAGCATTATTTTTCAAATTGATTGAAACAATTAAAAATTATCCATTGTTTTTATAGGAAATGAGTATCTCTGATGTCTATTTTCAAAATCTTCTAAAAGTTATAAGTATTGTCAAAACCAAAAGCAGTAATTTAATAAGCAATTCGTATTTTCAATGTCATCAGCCAATGAGTGCATGGACATTCCCGTCAAATTTTCCATTCCATAAATTTCACCAAAAAGTTTAACATATTTGTTAAGGTACATTAAGCTTTGCATGGGGCAAATGTTGTTTGTACAAAGTAGAGCTAGATAGAATTTTTAATGACACATACAAGAGTAAAAAATGTTCATAAATTGTGGAAGGCAGGATGTCTTTTAAAACGAATAGACTACAGTAGAGTAAAAAGAATCCCAACTCCAGTAGTACTCTATAATAATATTAGTCAATCTAGTGACGCATGCTCTACAGCTTCTGCGTCAGGTAAATCTGACCATCGCTCATTTTTGAGGCTATTATACAGGAGCTTTCTATATTTGTTTTGATTTTCTCGCTGGGTCTTGTATCGCTTCT
Source organism: Copidosoma floridanum (assembly GCF_000648655.2). Next base: position 706,811 of record NW_019384289.1, on the reverse strand, counting down.
TCATCCGTTCTTTTATTTCCTCCTTAGCCAACTTGATAACAATAGGCCGGTGATCACTATGAGTCCAATCGACCTCGACTTTCCAGCTTCGTACTTTTTGCACCATGTTCATGTCATACATGCTGACATCGATGTCTCTGCTTCCTCTTATAAATGTACACGGCCCGTTTTCTTCGTGAACCATAATTAGGTTAAATGCAATCAAGAATTCCGCAAACTACCAGCCTTGGCCATCAGAAATCAACGTTTTACGAGACCACGGCGGCGGTACTCCATTTACATCCGCACATACTATAAATCCCAGTAAAATTACCTTTCTTTACGGTAAATCGGATGCAAGTTGGCAAAAAAGGAAAAAAATTGCTATTTTTTACAGTTAAAATTATTGTTTTAATAGTAAAAATTGTAGTTTGAATAGTTAGAATTATGGTAGGAACAGTAATAATTACTATGCTGGAACAGTAAACTTTAAAAGGATCGGTTAACAAATTTTACTTTCCCGCGTATACATTTTTACTGTTCAAACCATAATTTTTAGTGTTAAAAATAATAACTTTTCCCTTTTTTGCCAGCTTGCATTCGACTTACTGTGCGGAATGGTAATTTTTGCTGGAATTTCTCAATAATGTTTATTATTTTTGTCTCTCAGTGTAATATCTTTATAAGCTGCTAAGGCTACACAGAAACATCGAGCTTTTGCTCTGTAAGTCCTTAGTCTTATTAATAAACTCTCTCTCTATCATAAGTTCGATGACTCGGCGAGCACTTTCAATTATCCCACCGATCAGCGCTGGAGAAAGTTCAACATATTCAGTCCGATTCGTTAATGTATAGTGTACGCAATGCAAAGCCGAATGGGGAAGTATCTCGAAGATGGAAGGAAATTGGAGGGGTGGTGGTGGCGGACACTCGATCCCCGGCCTAGCACGTGGTTGTATGGGGAGTCGTGGAATCACTGTCGTAGTGCATATATGCGAACGTGTGATCATTGAAGCTCTGATCTGTGTATACGATATGCTTGTTTTCTCCTCCTTTTTTCCGCTGCTCTCTGCTACTGTAAAGCTGCGTGCGTTTAAAGCTGTTGTTGCTCATTTACCTGCTTGTTACGGTCGAAGTGAATACATCAGAGACAGTAAAGTTGTAACAATGACGTTTTGAAACAGAAAAAATCCGAAGTTGCCAAAGCGGATGGACCAAAGGATCGATGAAAGATCAACAGTGACAAACAAAAAACAGAGCACATGCAGTCATAAGAACTCCGACTGAGTGTTTATATACAATAAAAGTGTATGTATATATGTTTGTTTGCGTAATAGGTAAAACGTCGCTATATAGTCGCGCAACGACGCGATACGACGTGTACTGTACTTTTGACGTCACTCTGCGGTTCGTTCAACTCTTTTTCTTTCCACTCAGCTCGGAACGCACTGTGAATTTTCGTACAGAGTTTGTTGCCGTTATACATACTCGAACAACAACTCCGTTTGAGGTGCACCGGGAAAAGTCTGAAACGTCGGTGCAACGCGGCGAAGGATGAGACGACACTTTTTGCCTTGCGCGTGCAAGCGGTCAAGCCGAGTCACGAATTATTCCGATCGATCATTCTTGGAATCAGAGAAGGGCTTGGTCAGCCAGTCGGTTGCAAGTTAGCGCGAGGCAAGTTTTTGCATTATATCTCATACGGGCTGCTCGATTACCGATCGTACTTGCAAGAATCGGTTTCCGAAAACTCGGTCTCGATACGATTAAATGATCCCGGGGAAGAAAAAAAAACAAAACAAAAACAGATACATACGGATTAATTCCGTGCGTGTACGAAGGAAGTTTAGAATTGCACGCTCGGGAGGTGAACAACAAGTGCTCGACGTCACCGCGACAACTCGTAAACACTAGCGCTAATCGCGCGTTATCGGCAGTGACGGCTGATCTACGGGGCGAAACCCAGAGCTTGTGTCTGTGGCAGACATTGACAGCAGGGAGAGCAGGGCAAACGCGAAACAAAAAGAATAGGGAACAAAAGAGGACGAAGGAAAAAGACGAGCCAGACGCGCCGTTTGTCAAGATCAACGAATTTCGCACCGGTCATCACTCGCAGAACGTAACGCTCTCTCTCTCTTTACTGCGTGCTGGCTGGGCTTTGGTTCCTTAACACGTACAGCAATTCGCAATACCATGCGCGAAAAGCACTTCTCTTTCTCTCTCTCTCTCTCGTGTACCTGGCTTGAAACAGTAGCTGCCGATTTTTTTTTTGCTCTCGCGATTTCTTCTTCCTCTCACTGTACACCGCTTAGATAATCGTAGTGGCTGTGTCGCTGACGTCTGCCCGAGCTTATGTTGCTGTGCACTCGAGTCATTTCTAATGACATGATGCTAGTGACGTCAGGGCTCGATTTGCGTGAAATTGCGCGTAAGTAGGAAGCCCTACCTGACACAGAGGCTCGTGATTTTACTCTGAACGTATGACCGTTGATTGTTGGAAACGAAGAAGTTGCTTACGTAAATGACCAATGGAGCGAAGAGCTGATGTGTCGTGGCAACAGGTAAGCATACAGAGAAGCGACTATCCCTCTCTCTCCCTTGCGAGAAGTTGAGCAATGATATCACTACCTCCTTTTGTGGTTGCTTGTAGTTGCTACATAAGCCTATAGGTGGTTGTTTATTGTTAACCAATCCAGTGTTTTTGTAGCCTCCAGTATTTTGATTTCTCATCTATTTGAACTCACATGAAATGTCCCATGGATAATAAAGTAGTAAGCTAATATTCTAATTAAGTAAGACGGTGTAAAGGCAACAAATCCATGAAGTTTCAAGGTTGCATCTTATTGACGCTTTTTGTGTTCCCTTTTAACTGTGTCATAAACTTTTTGTGGCGATTGCCAGTCCACGTGAGATTTATTGAAGCTCTGCAATGCAAACGGATAGATACGAAAGTGCTTTTGATATCGAATTTTTTACGATTAATACAATCGATTGCAAGGTCATTAACTAAAAGGAATTGCATTGATCTTATTTAGAGCACGTATTTTTTTTTTTTTTCAACCTCAGTACAAACTCATGCTTTGTGGTTGAACCAGAAAGCTTAAGTCATTGAAATGACCATGATGGCTACGAAATTGCTTGTTTGACCAACGATCAGACTTTTTTTTACTGTGAATTCCTTAACCTGAGAAACTCCAGATTTGGAAGTTTCGTGGAAGTTCTGAGAACTTCACAGAATCCGAGTAAGTCAATAGTTTCGAATAATTCATAACGATCTCGAAGTTATATAACTGAATACGTAAAAGACATTAAATAACTTTCTACAACTTTTGATTCTTTTGACAAATTTCAAGAGTGATTTATCCCTTGAGATACTCAGCTTGGCCCGATTAAGAAATTTTAGGAAATCGCAAGTTATACTCGTACCTATAACATAAACCTAACTTCAGTGAGTTGTTTCAGTGTTTTTATAAGAAATATCATAGGATCTAATGAAGAGAAGTACCATTCAATTTAAACGAGTTAGTTCTACCATACAAAATGTTGAAACTTTTTGTATCCCTAAAGACACTTGACAAAATCTGACAATTAAAATATAGTGTTTGAGACGTATATTATCGTTTAAATTTCATTGTTTTTCATCCCACTTATGTCAAGTTGTGAAAATGTAACGCAAATAATCATCGTATAACCTCTACGAGGTGATCATGCTATGTATTTTTAATGGCTCTTATTGTTTGGTAATTTATATTATAGTTTCAAAAGTTATAGGCAACACTACAAAGATGCCAATGATGAACATCCCAGATTTCACAGAAAAACAGTTTTTTTATGGACTTTAACGTACTTTTTTAAGTGAACTTGTTTATAGTCAACAGATGTATGAAAAAATGATTGTCTAATAATAGTTGCTAAACGTTTACCAGTTTTATCCTCTGTAATTGGAAGCTGTAAAAGTAAAATTGTCTTAAGTCTTACTGTTAAAAAAGGTAGAAAATGTAATAATACCTATAAAGTGCTTTAAAAAAAAGTAGTACAGACATCTTTAAAAAATTAAGGCATATTCTTGTATCATGAAGTATTATAGTATGTATTTCTAAGTAAGTAAATTTTGAATAATTAACATTATAAATTGTTGGCACCTGCATTTGATCGTTTTCTGTAGCACGTTTACATTGCAAGAACAACAATTGATAAGATGTAAAATTAACAAGTGTAACATTTCAAAACAAATTATCAAAATTTGACTCATTCTAAAGTATTAAGCATCAAGGTATTTACAATATATCACATTTACTTACTGTCCGCATAAGAATCAATAAAACCATCGTTGGTAATTAAATTTATTGTAAAAAATTATTTAATCTGCTTGGACTGGACCATGTTGTTGCTCGATTCAACAGTTACACTATTTAGGGTTCTGGCGATACTTTTACTCCTAATTATAACTTACGTTACGCCTTCCTTGGCAAATGAGTCAAGTAATTTCCTTAAATAGGTAATACGCAAGGCACAGAATCAAACAATTGAATGACTAGCCATGATTTTTTTATTCAATATTGAACTTGACGTAGCGTTCGAGCAATCATAGAGGAAAGGTAGTATTAATTGCTACAGTCGCCACAATCTTTAAAAAACACATGAATCGTCAACTTTTTGTCATCAGTTAGATAGTAAAAGCAAATATCAATAATATCTTATCAAGTGTTTGTACATCACAACGACAACAACAAGTGCGATTCAAGTATTTTCATTAAAATTCTTGATGGAGATAATACAACATCACTCCTGCATGCTTTATAATAAGTGCTTATTTATAATACCAAAGACTTTGAACTCGAACGATCATCGATTACAAATATTTCCTCTTTCAATTCGCGAAACCACCTGAACCATGGAGTCTCCTGGTAAAAAAAATTCTTTGATTCATCATACTCGTCCCAAATCACTTTTAATCATCCAACCTGCAAACAAGAATAGCCACTGCAAGTGACAAAAACGTAACGCACAATTTTTATTTTTATGTTTCAGGTGAGTCCATCTCTTGTAACACCCACAACGAACGATTTAATGTTCATCTTGCCGACGTAAGGTAAAGTACCCTCTATTCGGACACATAATTTTAGGTAATCCACTATTTCTAAATTCACAAAGAAATTAGCTGTTTTTGCGAAAAAAGCGGTTGACATATAGATAATAAAGTAATTTTTCTGTCACTTAAAAAAAAAAAGTTCTTTGTGACCGTGCGATCATTGTTTAAAATAATTATAAAGATTCAGTCTCAAAACCCCTATATTCGGACAATGCATTTCTAAATAGTCCGAATATAGGTCCCGTTACGACGTAGGGACCATAATCCGGACAGTCATGAACATTGAGAAAATGAGGTTATGGCAGATCTTTATATACAGTTATATTTTACTTTAATGGCTTTAATTTGTTAAACAAATGCAAAAACAAATTATTATTGTATTTTACTACATAGTATAACCATTTCTTTGCACTTGTAAGCAAGTGAATTGCTGGATTATGTGTGTCTGAATATGGGGTACAGTTTGAACCGTAGTATCTAATTTCCGGACAGCAGCCAAACACAAAAAACCTCGATTTGCAAGAAAAAACATTTCTTTTAATGAATTATCAAATTAATTCGACGTATGTTGTAACTATCCTAAATCAATTCGATACTGTAGATTACAAATAAATTTTTTCATTCAGAAATTGTAAAAAAATTATGTAATTATCGCTGCTGTCCGGATATAGGTCCGAACAACACTTTTGTCCGAATACAGGGTACTTTACCTTAAGTCCACCTTCACCGCAACCCTCGACACTTTCGTTCTCGCCCCACAATGAAAGGCAAATTGAATCCATTCCAATCGCAACACTCGACCGTACTACCGTTTACTAGCCGCCCCAATCCCAACATTGTTGAAACTAACCAAGTGCAACCGTCGTTCCGTGGACGCAGTCTAGCGTGCCAAGACACCTTTGGCCTCTTAATTATACAGACCCCGGCCGATTGGCGACCCCTCGTTGCCTGTCCCTGTAAATAATTCAGCCCCCAATCGGAAAAATCGGTTCGTCCGTCTCTAAAACCGCTCCTTCTGTCCCCCACTCCTCGATTGTTTGCTCTAGATTCATTCATACTCGCGCACACCAACAGCCTTGGATCTTACTGAAGATCAATAATCTTGGTACGATGGGCTTGAATCGTATACGTGCATAAGTGGCCCGTGTAACATCTTTTTTGCCAATACCTCGAATGAGCTTGTTTAGAATTTAAACCAGTCGATGTATTACTTTTTGTAAAACTAATTATAGACCCCGAAACACAAGCTCGGAAAATCGGTTATCTTTCATTATTTGACGCAGAAATATTTACACATATAGTACATTGGTTAAAAATTGACCTCTACTTATATCATTGTATGTAAAATTGAATCAAATTTTAGAAACCTGTGCAAAGATCCTCAATTCTACGGTTATCTCCCTTGTATGTTTTAAAAATGTTGGTTCCCTCCATCGATTTAAGTTTGGTGCTTTGTTATTTTATTCAAACATACGATTTTATGAAATACTTTAATTATTTTCTAATTAAATAAAATATTAAGCAAACTACAGTGCCAAATTTCTTATTTTAATGAAGTAACTCAAATTTTTTTATTTTCGATTGCAATAAATATTTAATTTTAAATACCATATTTTCATTATTTTATTTCAAATAACGAATTGAAATTATTAAAATAATGTAAATGCATACTTGTAATCAAACAAAGTCACGAAAATGGAAAAGTAATTGATAATATATTTCTACTGCATTCATTAAATCCAAAAGTCATTGAAATATTGATTACTTTGATAAATAAACGAGGAAAAACAGAAAAAATAACTTTTTAGTTTTCACGTGAATAGCACTTTGAGGTTTAAACAGTTGTAACATAAAAAATGAGATACATATAAAAAGCCGACATGCACAGATCGAACTGGATAAAACAAAACGTTCAAGAAACGGTCCTTTTTTCTTCGAATTTAATATGTGTGAAATCTTGACGCAGATTATGAAGAATTTGATTTAGAATGGTAGAACGGCAAAGGTAAAATTTTTTTTTAAACATTGTATTGCAAACAGAATAACATTTTCTGTTAACCCTGCAGTGTCTCTTGAATATTTAAATTAAAATACCTTTGACATTCTTTAAAATAATCTTAAATAGTTGTAATTATAACGGTGAAAAGTATTTATTAAAAAAAAAAAAAAAAAAATACAAACGCATTCGACCCACATAATAATTTTCTTTTTTCAAATACATTTCGACTTGTCCATTACTGCAAAAGACACAAATAGATCTGCAACGTTGAAAACAGTGAAATTTATTTTCTACGCTGCCTGCACTTTTCTTGTACGACCCAAGCCACAACGTATGCCCGCTTGCCCACACCCATGTACCAGGTGCTATCACTTAAAGCAGAGCATAATGAAAATATGTACGGTGCGATGATACATCCTTGAATTTTGCGGCGCTCCTAAAAAGATCAACGAGAAAACAATAGAGGAAAAAAAAGGAATTGAGCAGACCGCGAGAAAAAGGAGAACAGAAGGGAGGGGTTGGCACACGTCGGAAGGTCCGCTTAATCAAGATTGATGGCAAACTCGTGAAAAGTGCGAAAGTAAATTAGTTTTCGGCGATTCTGAGGCGCGAGAGCATTATTTAGCCCGGGCGTCGAACCGCTCGTCTAGTCTTGCGGTGGTTTCTTTTTGCCCGCACTTTTTCATCCCCCGCGCCACCCATCTCCTCTTTTTTGTGTCTGGCTTGATCGCTTGCCAGATGATTCTGATTAAGCGCCGCTACATTTGCTGCTTGCTTTTTCCGCAATCGTTGCCTGAGATTTATTAAATTTTCTCAGGTCATTTGGCTGTGGTCACTCTTTTACTTAAAAAAATTTAATTAAGAATAAAACCACGCCCTGTTACTTGGATAAAACTTACTTTGCACGATCAGGTAAATGTCATCGAGAGCTCAACGAAATTTCCGTCAATCCGACTTACCGTGTAGCAGCTCACATGGCCTTCAATCGATAGACTGTATTTTAAATTTTTATTGAGTACTTTTGATTACTCGCCAGACAGGGTAACCTCTTATAAATGTAATTTTAAATGTAACAGCGGTACAGCGTAAATTTTTTACAGAGCATGAATATCTGGTGATAAATCTGATTTTCTTTGTGTACAAAGTAACCAAGAAAAATAGTTTTCTTTGTGACATTTTTATTTTATAAGCTTATTTACAAGCTACATCTTATATATGAACTTGTGATTTATGTATAATGTTTTTACGAAACAAACTTAAACGTGTACACAAAGTACAACATATGGAAAAAAATCACTTGTAGCTAATAAATAATTCGAGACTTTGAATTGACTATTAATGTAAATTCACTTTACTTTAGGTTTCTTGAACGTGATTTTTTTTTGAAATATTATTAACAGCAAGTATTCGCTTCGTGCATCAATTTGAAACAACGCCACCTGCAGGGAAAAGATGGCGATGGCGGCGATGCTAACTAACAAGAATACACAGCATCTGCTAGACAATGATAGATTACAAGTGTTCATTTCAACAATAATAAATATTTTACGACTAAAATAAGTTTTTTCAGTCCCAAGTAGCATATTAATAGCAAATAATAATTTTTTTGAATTTCATAAAAAAAAAAAGTAAATTTCTCGTATGAAATGGATATAATGTACAAGTGAGCGTAATAATTATTACGTTCTATTGTGCTGATTTGAAAGTACTCCACGAAATGAATTAATATTCCAGAAAAATCGCAATACTTACTAACGAAATACAACCATGTAAGAAGAAAAACATTTTTTTCGTTAATGCACTGTTAAATAAGTATTTTTAACTCGAAAGTATACTCAATACCTAAAGAAATTACGTCAGTTGTGAAAGATACATTATTGTTGAAATAAACGCTTGTAACAGATCGTTGTCCAAAAGATTCTGTGTATTCTTGTTAGTTAGTATCGACAACTTTTCCCTTGAAGGTGGCATTGTTTCAAATTTCTGTACGAAGCGAATAATTGACCATGAAATAATCCTAATGAAAAGTAAGTCAGAATGAAAATAGCTCCAAAAATTAAGCGCTTTCAGAATAAGGCTACCCAGGAAGCTCCTTGGACTCATCCGTGTTTAACTTGACAAGTTGCTTGTCGCGCACTTTTGTAAATATACACTCGGTCATCACGCATTGAGACTATGAAATTTGTCAGTCCCCCATCGTCCGCTCGAAAATCCAAGCTGTAGTCGCGTATTAATCAAGGTGCTGAATCGGAATCCCTTTTGTCCTCTTCGTGATTTCCTTGTTACCGTAAGACCACGTCGTATGGTATTCTGATCGCTCGTCCCGAGCTATTTTTCTCCCCCTGCCCCTCGTCCGAGCACGTGACCTGGGTAATTCGTCTTTTTTCGGTACACACTGTGATCTGTGGTAGTACATGTGCGTACAGGGGTATGTATGAGTGATGTAGCGAGAGCGCACCCATTGGTTTTGCGGAATTCGCTGAAGAGAGTGGATTTTTTGCCGCGGCTTTCCTCGTTTTGCTTTTCTTCTTCGGTTTCGGGACTGACAAAAACTAATCTGCTGCGGTGATCTCGACAAATCTTCCTTAGACTTTACGATACAAGTGACATTGTGTACAAGATATTTTCAGAAATATTCATTCATCAAATTAACATTTGCGTTGATGAACGCATTTTGACATACGTTACCGTGCGATGTCGAAGAAACAATGGGATGCCAAGTCAAAAGTGAATTAACAAAAGGAAGCTGCAAATAAGTAATTAATGGATTTGTAGTAAAAAAGAGAACAGTAATTGATTCTTGGATCAATAACGAGTTAAGAAGGTTTGGGAGAAAAGTTCAAAATGTAGAATTTTGACAAAAAAAATGTATATTATATTTGAGCATATCAGGAGTGCACATTAATTTTTTCAGATTTTTGACCACGGAAATTTTCGAGAAAAAAAATTATTAAATATTGTCAGTTTAACACGGTCTCTTATCAGAAAACAAGGTTAGGTTGCCTTTTAATTCAAAGTTACGTTACATTTTAAATGTGTTAGATTTAAAAAAAAATGTTTTTATAGATACTTTAGTGCTAAAAAAAGATGCTCAACAAAAAAAATCACGACTCGCCAGGCATTTTTCGAAAATATGACCAATTACAGTCGTACAGATTAAAGTTTGTAGAGTACAAGAGAAGGTGCGCGGTAAAGGGGGTATATCTGTGCAAGTCGGGGGGACTCCTCGTTCCTCGCCTCTCTGATTGATACTCCCAAACCTCCACCACCAACGGCGCTAAGGTTACTGACAGTGCAAAGCAGGGGTTTGATTTCGGTCTTCGATAAATGGTGATTGCGTTCACGATTAACTGTAACACTACCTGCAGTACACATGAAAATGAGAAGCCCCCCTTCGCCTCACAGGTGAACCGACAGTCACATCCAAACTCGATCACTCATGTCGAAATGCGAAATCAGACGCTAGGAATTACTAATGTTTCGACACACCACTAGCATTGGGTGAAAAAAGACGTAACTAGTCGCATCCGACTAGCGTCAAATTTAGAGTGTACGGAGGATACAGTGAAATATGTACATGCTTAAAAATGATAAATTTTCCAATGTACACAAAATTTACATTTATAGCTGATTGAACTCAAAGAGCTTCAGTATAAAAACAAGCACAGATACGAAGCTGACTGATCAATCCAAAACGTCAACTGTTTGAATGTAACGTATAAAAAAATTTGTAAATATACAAGTATGAAAGTGAAAGTATCAAAGTACTTTGAGTCCATTTAATTTAAAAGCAAAAGTGTATGGAAGAAATATAAATTAAAATAGAGTTTTCAAAGTTAACGTTTGTCATAAACATTATACAAAACATGTATTGAATTTATATAAATTTTAGTAATATATTCAAGTTATGACGTGCACTTTAATAAAGATTCATTACATTGGCTGGCATGTTTTTGACGTCTAAATTTTGAAGTGTCAAAATATTAGTTATCGCTCCTTTTTACTATCGGTGTCTTGAGCGCTGATGCAAAAAGAAATTTCAGTTTTGCTACAAAAACAAGGTGCAATGTTAGTGTTTCGGACAGACCTTCACTTCCTCCAAGCCTCTTTTGTGGCACAACTCCATAAACTTATTTTCGACTGAATCGATAAATGTAGGAGTTTGTAGAGGAAGAAAAAGAAATAAGGGGCTATTGTTTGGAGAAATACAGAAAAAAAAGAGAAAGAGACAAAGGGAAAGTTACGAGCATTAGTTATTATTTCATTAATCTAACGACACGTGCCCATCAAATGACACGACACGTACGTATTACACTTTGTATACGCGCGTGTACAAAGCAGGCGCACAAAATAACAGCCTATGTCGACAAAGCCCGGTGGTGACTTCTATTTCCATTCCTTCTTTTATGTTGTTGCTTTTCTTTTTTGGCTCATTCCCTCCAGTCCAATGGATGCAGAAGGATATAATTATTTATTCTCTGGTTGACATCAGTTCAAAGTAAATGCACCTTAATTTTTTTTTTTTTTTTTTTCAATTTTAAAGTGTACATTTTATGAGAAAGCGGAAGTGCGCTGAAAGAGTACCATACATTAGTTAATTTTAGTTTGTGTAGGATTTGGTCTTTTGATGACAATGTACAACTCATACCTCGTAGTGCTCCTGCACCCTGTCACCGTACACTATACAAAATTAATTCTCAACCCTGATACCCTCAGTATGTAACCACAATTTTTGTTACAATTTTATCCTTCATAATGTAAAATAATCACTTAAGGTATACATATTTAATGTTATTATTTCATTAGCAATTCATTTTTCATATAAAAGTCCTGCAGTAAAATGGTATTAAGTATCGTCTCTCTCGAAAATGAATCACTGCAATTCTGGAACGGAGCTTTCACGTAGTACATTATCGATACAAATGAATATGGTAAGATGTGCCTTATATCGCTTACTCGGTAATTAATCACTTAAAAATATTTTTCCTCCTTTCGAGCGAAAAGTGAGGGCTGAAATAAGTAAATTTTGTAATTAGTGCTGTACATTATACATATTATATGCAACATCTTTCAAATGTCTTTCTTTGTACATATTTAAAACAAGACTTGATTACTGTATGAAATTCTATTACATATTTTGTATAAAATTTCTTTTAAAAAAATCAAATATTTTAATGAGGGAGTTTCTAGGGCTTTAGATCAGGCATCCCACTTTTAAAAGTAGCGACCAACTCTGAATTTAAAAAATTTGGCTGCCTCAGATTATTTTTTCTAACTTCCATGTATAACTTAATACACTGTATCATACATTTAAAAAGTAACTACAATTTCATATAGTTATATCTCATAGCCAGAAGAGGACAGAGCCTAGGAGAATGATGTCCTCTAGTGGTCATTTTTTGATACTGATACTCTCATTCTATCAAGTTTATGTTTTTGTTTGGCAAATGGTTGTACATTTTTTTTTTTTGAGCGATCATTTAGTTTTTTTAGAGGCGGGTTCCACCCCCTTCCGCTGCCACTCCTGGTTTCTGCTCAACATTTCATGCAAACCTTCGTTTATTAACAATCAATTCTTACTTATTTCAAAAAATTCCCTACCTTACCGACTAATTCTTTAGACTTTTATTATTTTGTAAATAAAAAATCACACTAAATTTAAATGAGCGATGCAAAATACATTGTTGTACATTAAATAGACGTTGAATAAATATTTGTACATTTTTAATCCTGTACTTACACTTTCATTAAATTAATCATTAACCAGAAAAAATACGATCTCTCTTTGCGCTCTTAAAGAGAAAAGTAGGATACGCATCTCGGAGCGGAAAGTGTGCCTGTGGGAAATGGTATATGGTATACTATATTATAAAGTCATCGTAACTCAACCACATTGTCTTTAGATCTTGATGGCCGGGGCTCATATCCCACTTTGGACAAAAAATGCATTCTGAGAGGGAGCTTCTAAAAAATCCAACGCTCCTCTTACCGAAAAGTCGCAGTGACATCTACAACAAGCGATTTGACAACACGATTAAATAATGTGTGTTATATTCTCGTTTATTGGTAGATAAGTAGTTTAGTCACTTCATATTTCCCTGAAAAAATCAAACATTCGCCTCTTAAATACTTTTCAATTCTTTGTGATAAATATCGCTTGAGTTGATTCGTAAACATGAGTTACTTGTTGAATTTTAGTTATCCGTGCGAGGGTTGGAAGGAACAGAAGGAGGTGAAAAAAAAAATAACAGGGTTATACGTAGCCAACAACCCCGTGCTCTTCTGCACACAGCTGCCCTCCCAAAGTGTCGAAAATAAAAGGACGTGTCTATCGGCACCACCGGTTGCGCTTAGTGACTTGCCATCCGAAAAACTTGAGCTCTCGCTTGTAAAACACAAGTGCACACTGTGTATCGAGCACGATGGACGCGTGCGAATGCACGTGAACCCCTGCGCCTGCCACATGTCACGCGGCCAACTTCCCCTACCTCCTCTTTCCTCCCAGTCGTCTCGCTCTGGGATATTGAGTTATGCACGCGCGAGAGCGCTAGTTCTCTGCGCCGGCCATTGGCCTTTCGGCTTTCGCTTCTGTTATTCTGCTGCCTCTGCCATTGCAGCGCTACTCGAGAGGTGAGGAAGTTCGCGCGATCAAGTGAAAAGACACCCCCCCCCTCCCTTCTAAGAATTGGTTTCAAGTTATCAGAGTTTCTAGTTGGAGGGGTATTTTTATCAGAAGTTCGAAAAAAGTGTCTCGTTTGCAAGGCAAAAGACGTGGGAAGACAGTTTCAAAAGTAAAGAATGAAGTAAAAATAGAGAGAGAGAGACGAAGAACAACGCCGCAGTTTTGTCGATGCCACCAGACACCGAACATGCACCTATGTATTATGTTGTACGGCTCGGCTAATATGACTAATGGCGAATGTTTGAAAAATATAAGGCTTCATCTCACCCTACTCCCTCTCGTTCTCTCCTTTGTCGTTGGATCTGAGAATGATCTAGATAAGCTTGTGCGTGATTTTTCACCAAATCTCTAATCTCTATGGAACACATTTCGCTGATGGAGCAAACAATCGCAAGGTTCTTCATAACCGTCATCTGTTGGATTTTTTTTGCCTTTTGTCATGGCGCGAATAAATTTGTTATTAGTCAGTGTACGTCGGTATGTGACCAAATTTAACAAGAAAAATTTATTTGTGATTCTTGGCGTATTACTGCGACTCATTGGATTTCGCTTATGGTTGAAAATGAAAGATCAGCTCCTTTATCTTTTTTCCATCCCTCTCAAGTATTAAAAAAAGCTTTATCCATGTCTTCTTTTTTCGTACATAGGTGAACAAGGGATGAGACATTTACTCTGCCGACTCTGATGCAATCTCACAGTCCTTGGCTCGCGAGGTTGATGATTTTACATGAAATATCGAGCACGTAATTTTTTTCAATCTGTAACCAAGAATTAGTGTAAAAACAACCGTAGCGTAAAGCATTTTATGCTATTCTGAAACTTTCTAAGAAACACAGAGCTAGAGATGGATAAATTAAAGCGGAAAAATAACGTGTTGAGAAAAATGAGACAAGGATGGAAGGATTGAAAGAGCTTGTACCACTTGTAAACATTTTTTTTTACTCAGAACAGTTTCATCGCATACCACTGTCATTGTTTCAAGTATTTTGACGCCCTTAACTTTATTTTGTACACATAATTAGATGAAATATCTTCGATTTATTTCTTTCCATTGGAAAAAATCGCCGAGCACGCAAAACACTTTTAACAGTTATGCTTTACAAACTAAATATAATCAGTAACTTGACTGTCAACATATATGTTCGTGACGAATGTACCATCATAAGAAAGTAAAATATCGATAAAGAGAAATACAAAGACCTATGTTTCAAAATCACAAAGATAAATATGCGTAATCTAAAAATCCAACGAATAGACAAAATGAGAAACAAACTTTAAGTAATAGCGTCAGTTGTACTTAGGTAAAAAGAGGACAAAGTTAAAAGTTGATCACTAAATTTAATAAATTAGCGCATAAAAAAGTGATAAGTAAAAAGGTCAACCAAAAGACTCGAAAACATTCCCATTTTTTTGGAATTACAGACACAGAGAGAATTACTTTTAAACAATTATATATATATATATACAGACAGAAATATATAGGATAGAAACATATTGTGCTGACGAGTTGGAAAACTCTTGATATTTACTTTAAATGATAAACTTCTCTACGCTCTTATGGGCTGTAGTATCGTCTCTCTTGCGCCCTCTGTACGTTTAGATTGCTAATTTGACATCCCCATCATCCCCATCCACAGTATTTGAAATCAAATTTTTGGTGTTTCGGTAGTCATTAATAAAAAAAACACGAACAACATGATGACGATACATGGATGGTAATTCAACTGAAAAGATTAGCGAACCAATAAGAAAAAGAGTCATTAAATGAATATATGATACAGGGTTATAGTTAACAAATTAATACACTTACGCAATTAGTCTTGCGAACTAAAATACAAAAATGTTGGCTTTAAAAACACGTCGAATAATACTAAGAGTCCTAGGCTTGGTACAAAGAATTACACATGCATCAAATGAAATGGGCAATAATATTCTATAATAATACGTTATGGAATATTAAAAGAAATTTAAAAAAATATCGATCCTAAGATAAGATGCATTGAGACTAGAGCGTAAAAATTAGGTACAAGTGTGGGAAGCGAGGTTACACTTTGTGCGTGCGTGTGCATGTGTTCTCTAGTGGGTATATGCGTGTATGTTTACATATGCTTCGCGATATGTGTATGTGTGTATATATGTAATCTGCGGTCGTAATGCAGTCAAGTGGCAGATTGTAAACATCCGGCATCGAGGCGTACTCGCCAGCCTTGTTTTCTCTCACTCCTTTATATTCTTATTTCTCTGTCTGCGTGCACGTGCATCATGCGCATGCATGTAAGTATATGCGCGTGTATGTACACTTGACCTCACTGCTCTCTTTTTATCTTTAAGCTTTTCGATCTCTCTTCCTTCGTTCTTGCATGTGTGTTACATGTACTTCTCTCATGCGTCCCTTCTTTCTCCCTCGTGTGTTTTTCAACTTACACTGGGTTTGTGACAGCGAGTGTGCACGAGTCTCCCAACACTTCGATCACTTTTTTATTATTTACTCAGAATAAGCTGCTTCAAATTTCATTGTCAATTTGATGATTTTTATTGTAAAATAGCTAAAACAAATTTTGACAGTTAGCCAAGAGTTTTTAAGAAATGCAACGTAAAAGTTAAAAATGGTATTTATAAGAAACATTTTTGTGAGTGATGGCGAATAAATTTACATAATAATGTCGATCTGGAGAACAATATTTGATCAAACTAATAGTTTTTCTCGATATCAACGTAGTTGGACTGCAAATAAAGTAGCAATTTTTTTTATGAAACAAGCTGAGAAGAGAAAATTTTTTAAGGGACTGATTCTGCATTCCTTACATGGAAGGATTTGTTAGTAATTGGCTTAATATGTTAATTATTAACTTTCATATGATATATATCCCGAAACCATACGTAATAGTTAAAATATCAATAGTTCATTCCAGCATTTGGCTAACCTACGGAAATACGACGACTTGATCAGTTATAAACAGAAGATCTCAAAAATTTTCCGGTTATCAATATTTTTCACGACGGCATTTGAAAAATGAAGTTATAACCTACAACTCGTGTATACTGATAATACCCGACACTTATGATTCGAGTTGCAAATCACTAGTATTAGTATACCTGCCGTAAGTGCTCTAGTTAAAAGAGCGAACTTCAAGCAAAAAAATTCTCAAGGTTTTTTCCGGTTAAGAATATAAAAAAGGATACCCTGAGATTCAGAGTTATCTAAACTATTTAATGATATATGCCTAACATAGCGGGACTAGGGCGCTGGAACCTCCTTAACATGTCATGCAGTGAATGGAAAAATGTATTTTGTTCTGATAAAATTAATGTAAGTTGTGAGTTTCGACTGCTACGCAATCAATTTTTTTTCATATTTTTATAGAGGACATGTAATCTAGTTATATTGTCATTACGCAATAAATTGTTTTAATGGTATTAGAGTAGTTGAAGTAACAAGGGATCAAACACAAAAAAAATATTTTATGTGAAACATACGCTGAGAGAATTATTTGTTAGTAATTAACTTCATATGTTAAATATTAACTTACGTATAACATACATCCCGCGTGTTGCCGTCTAACGTGGCGCAGGTTCAATATTAATATGGCATGTTAACTATTAACATGCCGTTGTGTGCAGTTAAAATATAAAAAGTTACAGAGAACATGTAAACTGATTTTCTGTTAACATACTTGTACGTTGATAGTAAACAAATTCTTCTCTCAGTGTTCTTACTAACAGTGCATACTTATTAAATATTTCTGTGTAAAACTATAAATTTTCCTTTTATATACTTATGTCTACGAATAGAACGGACGTAGTTATCACCAGAATAAAGGGTATATTACGAACCTAAGTTTTTTTTTAGATTTCGTTCATTCGTTTACAAAAACAAAAACGAAAATGTCAGTAAAATTTTGGTGTTTTTAAGTAACGTGGCATGCTTATAAAATATTAAAATACAATTGTTTTGTATAAGTAGTTATAAAAGCTCAGTCGCAATAATTTAGATTGTTCTGACATAAAAACAAAATGACAATACTGTTTACTCTTCGATTCAAGGTCCACAGATTTGATAACTCAGGTTGAGAATGGAGACTTTCAAAATGACAATGACGTTAGATGCGTATCAATGGCGGGTCCAAAACGCGTTGTGGCATTTAATGTATGCTACATCCGACTTGCTGATTCAGCGGGTGGCACTGGCTTTGGCTCCTCTCACTTGTTCTTTTTCAAACATTTGCTCACGTATATGGGCCATTTCACAAAAAAATTTAATACTTTAATATATGAAATGTAATTTTACAAATTATCAATTATCCAAGTGCCATTGAAACTAGGTGCCTCTATATGCGATGGTCGTTTAATTAACCGGTCATTTTATTTAAAACTTGTCAATGTACCTGTTCATTCTGAAATACAAAACGGTCTAATTCAAATTTTTAAGAGTCGGCTACTTTGTTATACAAAATTATTTATTTAGTCCGATTGAGAAGCATTAAAATTAAGCTTTCACATTAAATCGCCGTGTACTAATTTAAAAAAAAAAGTTTGTCCTTATAAAATACAAAAACGGTGCTTTCCATGTCAGATTTTTAGGTAGTAAAGCGTAATAAATAGAAATTTTATAACTCTGGCTGCATGTATTACTAAAAATAAAAATTTTTAAAATTTCGCTTTAAAATATGACATCTCAAATCTTACATAAATAAGTTAAGTTCATACTTTTAAAAAAAACTGGCCCTAAATTTTTCATTGCGTTGTTTTAAATGTTGTCTTTGTTTTAAACAACAGAATTTTTCTGAAATGACCTATATATGATATATGTACCTTCTTAACTTCCATACCTTAATGCTTTCTCCCCTCCCACCTTTTTTTAATTGGATTTAATTTTATAAATTTAATGATAATTACTTCATTTAAAATATCCATATACTGAGTTATTTCATTCAAGTGAGAATATGTCAACATACTATGTGCCAAAGAGAGGAAAGAGAAGATACCACCTGGATAATTTAAATCTTTGATCCGCCTTGAGCTGATACGTTTACACTATTGCTCTATGTTATAATCAAAATACTCTTTACCAATGTACGTGTACATGACTTTAAATTCGTCATTATTTAAAACACAGTCAGAGAGCCAATAACGAAACAACATTGTTCAGGTCATGCAATTTCCTAAAACATTTGTTGAATCTCGAGAGATAATTTTGTTCAGTCAGAACAACTTTTAACTTTCAAATTAAAACTTTTATCAAGAAAAGCTGTCACCAGCCATTAGTTTTTTTTTTTTTTTATACAGCCGTTAGTGGTCCTACTCATTTAGATATTATTTAGTTCTGCAATGCGGTCTTACTATGCACATAAATCCTATCGTCATTGGTATAATAAAAAAACCGCCTTAGATTTATTATGAATCAATCACTAATACGTAATGGGGACCGATATTTTACGTGACTTCCGAACCAATCGGACCACAGTTGGAAATACGCACGTAAGAAATAAGTTATCCCAGAAGTGCGAGTCAATCGAGTAAAGAATGGGTCTAGAACTCGTGAGGATGTGTTACCAAGAACCCGAGTAATCAAGAACCGCAGCATAAACTACTGCTCTAGCTCTGTACGCTATTAAAGTTATTGAATTAGTATAGAGTATTATTTCCATTGATAAAACCTATTAGAAACTGTTGGTCCTCGTTCTTCTCATTCTCGACCTCTTCCTTTTTTCGTTTATTCTTACAATTACTCGAAACAGTTATAGAAGTATGTTTTTCCTACTTTGGGTGTTCTTTTAACCTTTGGACGTTTACTGCGTCCTCAGCAGAAAAAATACAGTTCGCACCTGTTGCGCATCCAACCAGAGCCAGCACAAAGAGATATGCGATATGCGCCACCAGGTACTAAAACTACTATTTCTCCTTTCGGGCGGAAAGTGAGAGCTGAAACTACTTTCAGTGCCTTTTTCATAGGCAGAAAGGGGAACATTCTCACCCGCAAATAAGAAAAATGTTACGGCAAGAAAAATCTACTCACGTATAGAAAGTAACAACTTTGTACAGTTATTATACTTAATAGATAAAGGACAGAGACTAGCATAATGTTGTCCTCTGATGGTAATTTTTTCTATACTGATACTCTCATTCCATACAAATTAATTTTTTTGTTAGAAAAATGGTTGTAAATTTTTTTTTCTTGGCGTTTTTTCAACCTTTGGACATTTCCTGCATCCTCAATAGTAAAAATAGAGCTCGCACCTGGTGCACATTCAACCAGGACAAGCAAAAGGAGTCTTTAAGGCCCTGCTTCGCAGGTTCCTAGAGTCTGGAATTTTCCCTGACGATGTACGCCACCAGATACGAAAACTGCTTTTTTATTTGAAACGATCATTTAGTTTTTTTGCAGTGAGGGGGCTACGCCCCTCCTAAGTGGAGGCTCTACCCCCTGAATCTCGCAAAATCTTTGATACAAACCTTTGTTTAATAACAATGAATTTTTAGTTGCATTACAAATTTCCCTACCATACTGACCACTTTTTTTGTTGTTTTTATTACTTGTATTAATTCCCTCAGATTAAGTAATTGATATCAACTATTTTTTTGGCAAGAGCGAATATTTTTTTTTATTTTTATAAATAATGTTGGAAATAACCAGTTTATACAACGCATTGGTAGGCAGAAAATTTCACTGATATCTGGCATCACGTTAATTATATTCTTTAAGAAAATGTAACCATGGTAAAAAATTGTGTATTTATAAATTATCATGCCTAGTTAATGTAATATATGTTCAAATTGATTTACTATTAGATAAAACTATAAAAATACTAATCATTTAAGCTTTTCGTACATTAAACAAACGTTTTAATGAATATTTTTATAATTTTAATCCTCTACTACTATGTTAATACTGTAATATTATGCATGAATAATTAACCAGTTAGTACTACCTCACTTTGCGTCCATAAAGAGAAAAATAGGATACGTGACTCGGACGCAGGCCTTCACGGACTTGAGCGTACTTTGCGCCCTTCGAGCACTTTCGGCCCTCGGGCGAGTATGAACATTTGCCAGGCTCAAGGGACTCCTTGTTCTTGCTCTGGATGGATGCGCACTAGGTATTTGCCCTGGAGACATACGTTACCAAGTACAAAAACTACTATTAAAAATGTTCGTACTGTATTTACAAATGTACGTTTACGTAAATAGGACCATTATTAATTACACTGAGCGAAAAAAACCAGAAATTTTATAGTGACGGACAAAAACTACCATGCAGTTCGGTAATCGTGGGACAAAACGTCTCGTTGGACTATTTACCGAGCCACCACCAAATTTTACCGTGCAACACGGTAAAAATTGTCGTCCGCACGACGAAATTTCCCTGTACAAGTCGACAAATCCCAATGCTATTCCATATCATATTATTTTTAGTCAGATTTATTGTATTACACTCTTACCACAAAGATTTGACTTGCTAAATACGAAATAAATTCTACTTCTTTATATATATATACAGTCCTACAATAATTGTCCCTGTGTCGTAATCTATTACAAATGTGTTTTATTTAAAATAGAAATTGAAATTAAACAAACACCTCTTGCTTGAATGTTTTCCTGAAAATCTTATGCATTTTTTCTTAAGCCTTAATCTTTAATGTAAACAGCTTAAGCACGGGATGTCATAAGAAAATTGAATTAGTTAATTTAATAACTTTATACTGATTTTGCATTAACCTTTACACCGATATTAACTTCGTTCTACGACCATGATGTTAGCTAGTGAATGCTCGTGAAAATAATTACGTTCTCCAACAAGTATGAAAGAACTTTGCCATCTGCGCTTCAACTTTCATGTCCCTCTTGTCACCACTCATGCACCTTCTCTATACTACAACTATACGTATGTACATACCTATGTATATTTTTCAACGCACTACGTGCATTGGTACTTACGTATAGATAATTGTATGATAAAGAAGTAGAATTTATTTCGTATTTAGCAAGTCAAATCTTTGTGGTAAGAGTGTAATACAATAAATCTGATGAAAAATAATATGATATGGAATAGCATTGAGATTTGTCGACTTGTACTGGGAAATTTCGTCGTGCGGACGACAATTTTTATAGGTGCAGACGACAACTTTTACCGTGTTGCGCGGTAAAATTTAGTGGTGGCTCGGTAAATAGTCCAACAAGACGTTTTGTCCCACGATTACCGAACTGCACGGTAGTTTTTGTCCGTACTGTCACTATAAAATTTCTGGTTTTTTTCGCTCATTGTACGATTGATAGCTATAGTTTGTCATGAAAATTCATAGTATGTACTATCAAAAGCTTTATATTTTTGTCTTTTTTCCAATGACAATATTCGAATGAATTCGTACATTTCATCCAATTTTCACAATTTGATTGAGGATGCTAGTAGTAAAAGCAACAACAGCAGCAACATTCAGTCGCGGTACGAGAGATTGAAGAAGGGCCGGGGTCTCCTCGTTGATGTTTAGCCCGAAGCTAAACTCTCGCGCCAGGAGGACCCTTTAAACAGTTGGCGGACTAGTTGGTAACGAAAAGAAGGGTTACGTATGTGAGCTTTGAAAGAAGAAGTAATGGTAGAAAATGATGATGATGATGATGATAATGATGATGCAAGGAGACCAATGCAGCCCTTGCCATACACCGAAAAAAGAGAGCACGAGAGAGAAACACGGCCCTTTAACGAGGTTAGGCAGTACTGTGCGCGAGAGACGAAGGAGAGACGGCTGTATGGTCGGCAGGCCTTGATTTGGGCGCGAAATTGCCCGGCAAAATCAAATTTCATTTCACCCCGGAGGCGTGTCTGGACAATCGAGCAGCCAAGTGGCCGTATATATATATGGTCGGCGCTGCCTCTAGGAGACTCTCGTCAAGCAATTTTCGCCGTGTGATTACTTTACTTGCGGCCGGCTTGCTGCTGAGCACACATAACTCGAAAAGAGTGTATGGTATGTAGGGCGTGCTCGCTTTTATGTAAGTGTTCATGCTGATTTTCGAAGATCTGTGGGCTTGAGAATGAAATCCCTGGTTACCCTCTTAGGATAGGGTCTTAGAGTTTCAGTTATTGTTCCTCGAAGGATAAGCTCGAGTAACTCTTTGTACTAGAAATAGGAAAGATTTTAGAACTGATCAGTTACTGAAATGGAAATCCTTACAGATTTTTCAAAGATAATACATGGTACACTTGTGGATGTCAACATTTGGTGATAGTTATAAATGTTTCAAGATGGACGTAAGAGGTAAATGATTTTCCAAAAAAATGGTCACGTTCGACAACTGTTGAGGTATTTTAAATTATTTTATGGACAAAACGGTATTTTCAGCGAACCTAAATAATTTTTGAACGCTGCCGATAAAAGTATCCATACATATACATAAACGTTGTTGACTGAACCAAAAAGTGACGAATCTTGCGAAAGTGTACACAAACTTGAAGCTGTACAGCGTCTTTCAATAAAAGTCTAATGAGAAACTTCCAATGGTACCGAAGTCAACCTCCCAGTGCTACATCCAAGCGATTGATTCTTTCGCTTCCCTCTCGCACTTGCTCTCCTCTATACTCTCTTATTCACGCGGAGCGCCATCCGTAACAAATCGTACGAAGCTTATACACACGCATAAGCGGGCACAGTCACTCTCGCGTGCCGGTGCACGTGTATGTACACGAACACGGAAGACGTGTACGTGTCCGTACTTGTATGTATGTACACTGGAATATACCAGGCGCCTTTTCGAGTGAACGTCGTCGATGCTATCTTCCCACGCGATGTTTAAGGAAAGAGCTCGCGCCCAAGTGGCAGGGTATTTTATCCTTGTGTACACATTGCATATATAGTGGACGCAACTAACAAAAACCTAGTTTTCTGATTATATACACATGCATATATGTAAATAGGAGTAGGTGTACTTTACTGGATGTAGAAATTGATTGCTTCGTATCAATGTATTGTCTGTCATGCACACCTAGGATCAATCAAGCTTTAGCGATGTAAGGAAGCAAAAAGTAAATAAGCATAATCGTTAAAGCCAGAGCGAGTGAGAGGTGAGGAAAATAGTATTAGTCTGAGCCAAAATCGACACGGAATATGAGGCAAAAATGAAAAAGGAGAAAGAATCAGCAGCGTCTACGAAGATGATGGGCAAAAAAGAGGGGAGTCGCTAATACGTATGTGGGTACACATGCACGCATTTGTTTGTATAAACACGTGTGTTAGGGAGGAGATGGAGGGGTATCCGAGTTAGGGGATTATTCAAGTGAAGTGTTGGTGAGAAGGAAAGAGGAAGAGAAAGAGAAGGAGGACAGGAGGGAGAGGGGAAGAAAAAGATCAGGTCCAAGTTTATAAGGGTTCCTGGAAGGCCAGCGACCTCCCTTGGGCTTCTTTCATCTGGACCGCGCTCCGCATCTCTCCTCTTCTTCCTCTTCGTCTTCTCTCTTCCACATACATCCACGTACACACTTATGCTCACACGCCTGTGTCCTTTTCTTTCCATCTCTACCCCCTCTCTCTCTTTCTCTCTCTTTGCAGCAGCAGCCAACCTCGGTAGAGGGCATTCTTATTCTCCCTCCCTCCTGTTCGTCGCAATCTCGTTTTCTACATTTTTTTCTCTCCTTTACTGTCTGTTTTTTTTCTCTCCTTTTTCGCCTTCTTTATCCTATTATTTCTTCGTTTAGGCTCAAAGTTTGATGGTACAGAAATAAGCAGTGTTTCCATATTTACACCGCGTTTTTGGAGATTTTTCTCCCCTTATTTATCACGCTACTATATATATTTTTACCTTCCATTCCATCCCCCCTCTCAGTGTTGGGTTGTGGGCTGCGTCACTTCCGTTCTTATCGGTCGCAAAAAACGCTCACTCGGGGAATCTCTAGGAAGAATTCCTCGAAATTCTTTGGACTCGAGGTGGTCCAGAATTCATCCACAGAGGGCGCTGTGGCTCACACGGTTGCCGACATGTTAACTTTTTGATAAGATTTCCAATTTCTTAAAACCCATATTCTGTAATATTTTTTCTGACAAATGAAACTTTCATGCCAAATGCTTCCAAAAAACAAGTTATATTTTTTGTTATACTTTTTGTGTTTCAAGTAAACCTGCATATAATTTTATGGCAGTTTTGTAAGACCTCCTGAAGTCGTTAGCAGTTATTCGTCAATTTTTCCTTCATGCTATACGTAGCGAGTATACAGTAACCAAACTGCTAGTGAGGCTGAAGCGAAATGTGTTCCTTTTTTATCTCATCTTTCTCTTATCAGCGTATGCACTATCTCTCTGCTGTTCGCGTGTGGTCTGTAACGGAAGGAACAAGTTGGCCCAAAGAATTGCGCGTTACGCTCTAACGTGCGGAAACACACCGTATCCGTAGTACGCTAAGAGTCTCGCTCGAAGTTCACAGGATATACAACTTCCTCTTTCGCCCTGCGCATTGTCGTCTCGCTCCGAATCTTCCTTGCGTGTCCCTCCCTCCTCGATGTCTTCTTCCGTACTTCGACTTCAAACTTCTTCAAATCGATGTCGCGTATAATACGATGGCGCGAGGCTTCCTGTACGCTTGCTCAATCAATTGCGTGCTTATTGCGACTCTTTTCCAAGTAATAACTCAATCGTAGCAAGTCCTGCAACATAAAAACTCGGTACAGTTGAAATTTGTAAAAACGCAATTGAGACGCAATGTAGGAAGCAAAGGAAAAAAAACATACGGGCTTCAAGAGGTGTGAATAGCTACCTCGTGCATGGTATTACTACGAAGCTCATGAATACGCCACATTCCGTCTCATTCGCGTGTTTTACTTTTTCACTTCCCCTCCTACTTCTCTTCGGAGTGGTGCTAGTACATGCTAATAGAAAAGAAGCTGCGTTCGCGCTCAAATGGGCGAGCAAAGACCGTAAGTATCAGCAGAAGAGGGGAAAGGAAAAGAGCTGGTCTAGCTCATAGCATAGAACCTGAGTGTGATGCCAAAGAGGAGGAGAAGCCAGTGCTTATGAAAACGTTTTCCATGCTGCAGTTCCCACGACATGCGACGTCGTTGTTCTAGTTTATCAGTCTCTCTCTCTCTCTTTCTCTTTCTTTCTTTCTCTCTTGATGTATATATATATATATATATCCGTGCTGCTGGTGATTCTTCTCTCTCTGTTCCCTTCTCCCTCTCTCTATGAGTTTATATATACAAACAGGTCACTCGCGCATCCAGCTTCAGTCAGCAATATGCCATCGGTATAGTGGATCACCTCGTCTGTAAGTGGTTGCAAACATGTGTGTCTTTACACGTACATGTGGATACGTCGAGCTGCTAAGTACCCGCGGTTCCTCACAGGCACCAACTAGCTCATATCAGTGTCTTATCGACGACGACGAAGCTTCTGGACCGCCTAAGGAGATACGCGTCATCTCTCCTCTCACCCTGCCTCTTCCTTCCCTCGGTATAACATGCATAGAATGTACGTAAACACAGCTCAAGTTGGCTTGCTATCCAATCAGATGGCTACGCTAGTATAGTTGAGAGATAGAGACGCGCGAGTGAGCACGCATGCGAGCGGGAAACATGGTGGGAAGAGAGGACTCCCTCCTCTCTCACCACCACTTTCTTCTCCGCATTTATTACACATAGAGTAAGCGACGAGCGCAATATTCACGTGTTATGTGACAAACGCCCTAAAACCCTCTCCCCTTCTTCTCTTTCTTCCTCCCTTTCCGGCCCCATTGCCTTACATCTCTCTAGCTTTTATCTTTTTTTTTTTTTTTTTTTTTTTTTTTTTTTTCTCTCGTACACATTTGTACATGCATGCGTATATTATACCTTCCTTATTCCCCGTATACCTTAAAAGATCCACTGAATAGACGCTTAAATGTGAATGTATTTAAAAAAAAAAAAAATCTTTTTTTCACCAAGCCCTTGAAATGAAGTAGACCCTTGATTTAATTCTATACGTATTTCGTGTCTTTCGAGTGGGGAAGAAATTCATTGGAGGGATTCACAAACCTTGCTTCCTTTATTTCATTTTAATATCCAATGCTTAATTCTATGATCAATTCAAGGAAGTTTGGCCGCTCTCGACGGGGGCAAAGGGTAATGAGAATCTCTCTATTATACTTCATGTTTGAAAAAGTCGTACCTAGCTAGTCCAGAAATGTATGTTTTCTCGATTACGGAAAATGTATTTGTGCCGACGAAACAACAATATTAAGCTTTAGAATATACTTTCCAGTAAAACGACATTTAGAAATGATTTTGTGAAGTCATCCAATGTGCGAGTAAATGAGTCTACAGCAGACGATGTTCATTTGTCTCACGTATATTTAGCGTATAAATCTATTTACTTATTCTTTGATCATACATTTGGCAATAAATGATTTTTAATTTAGATGAGTCTAACAAAAATCAATACTTTTTTAGTAACACTTTATCTAGGTTTTTAAACTTATTGCTTTATTGCTTAATAAAAAATGCTACTAAAATATGAGTGAAAATGACTCACAGTAATTTGTTGTGCAACAGAGGGGAAACGACGATAATCCAGCCCAGATGATGTAGGGACCTAGGTGCTTGGTGTATACGATGTAGTTCTCAAGAATATAGTCACACAATTTTTCAACTTTCAAAACTTTGTCAGTAAATCTATCTTTGACCTCACTTGGGTTTAAAATAAATAAACCCAAAAAACATTTAAGAAAATAGCTGACTTCTGAATCTTGTTTTTTGTACTCAACATTTGATCAACCTCGACCCGAGTGGAAGCGACAACTCTAGTTTTATGTTGTTGGTAAATCCGTGCGAACACCAGCGTGAATCGGCACTTCTATGTCGACGAAAATTGTGTTGGATTCGAGTTCTTGATTATTTTCTCACCCTCAGATTTTAAAAACTATGCTAACTCGTGAGAGATATTGAATTCAAACTTACAAGTTAGTATTTATATTAGGAGGTATTGTGCTTTTACGGCAGTGAGTTTAAATTTATACAATTTAACCATATGTGCCTTGAGGTCTCGAAAGCCAACTCAACCTTACAATGCTCACTATGAATTATCTCTAATGACTCGGGAGCCAACTCAATATAGATAACGGATCAACTTTCTTTCGGGAGCCAACTCAAAAATTGTCCGTTTAGATTTTTATTATTATTATTATTATTATTATTATTATTATTATTATTATTGTCATTGTCATCACCATTATGATGATCACCATCATTACAAGTCCAAAGCAAAGTAATTATTTGCAGTCTCATTGAACTCGTTCGCGAGAACCAGAGAAGCGGCAAAAGAGAAGACAGAAAAGTAGTAGGGAGTGAAGGGGCTGTGGACTTTACTTGTGCTGACAACATTCTCTCACGTGCTGCATGTGGTTGCTCACAACATCGTCGTATCCTTCCAGGTAAAGTACAAGTAAGAAAAGAGTAAAAAAGTAATGAAATTGAAGAATCGAAGAGAAGTGACAGAAACGGAAAGGACCTTGCCCATCGCGAAGCTGAATCCATCGTATAGAGCAAACTAGAGACATTGCACGTACTCTTTCCGCGCTAAGTAGCGTAAGTATGTATATAAGAGAAGAGAGAGAAGAAGAGCTAGGAGCAAGAGTAGTCCGTTCTTTCTTCCTCTCTCTCCTTCTTCCAAGCGTTCTGCGGTTGAGTATGGAACCTGCTAAGGAATTTGAAAGAGCCGGAGAAAGAGAGAAGTCTCAGACGCAAGAAAGGAGAGAGAGAGAGAGAGAGAACTGGAGGACGCGCTTTGGTTCCTGATGCTTTTACTGCATAGTTCGACGTTACTTCGACCTGGCGTTCGTTAGTTCGTTCCCCCGTTTGTTTATTCGTTCAAGGATATGTACGCATATCCTGGTCGAGTATTCCATTTCATATTCACCAGCTGCGTTCAATAGTCATGCTGCTCTGTTTTCTCTTTGCATCCAAGTTAGTTTAAGTTAATGATGTATTTGGCCATCTACTCGATTCAAAGTAGGTTTTGCTTTCGCCTCGTTCTAGTACTAATACTGAAGACTAACGTAAACTTATTAAAAATGGACGTAGATCCCCCAGAATAGACTTAAACGTAGTAGTTGTAGAGGAAACATAAAGGTTTAACATTACTTTTAAACTTCTGAAATAAAGTAATTGTAATTACGTAGTTGTTGAGTACGTACAATAGTATTTTATAAAAAATTATACAATATTTAGACCTTGTAAATCATATCATTGTTAAACTGATTTTTGATCTTTAAATTGGTCTACTTAGCTATTTAATAATTATCAGAGAGGTTATGTACATGCTTAAGCATAGATACCTTGGATAACATATTATAGTTCATTGCATTCTGCTTCATTAACATTATCCTGGAAAAATGGGAAATGGTTTAATTAGATTACTTAGATGCTTATCAAAAGTAAAATGATAATCAAGAATTACACCTCCCATCTCGTAATTTATAGATAACCGTGGACACTGATATGTGTCGAATGGCTACAATAGTCGCAAGGTATAAATGAAATCACTTGGCTTTGTATCATTACAAAATGGAATGTAACATCTTTGAAACTGCAAAAATATAAATGTTTACAAGAGAAACAGAGCAAAAAAATTTTTTAAAAAATACGTTGTTATTAGCTTTAATAAAATTTACATGCAAAATTCGCTCCCATGACATCAGCAATAGTTTACATGGTCAGCAAGCACAATTTATCATTTCACAAATCCCACGGACGCTGAGAAATTTCAGTACAACAGTTCCCCAGAACCATAAGTCTTTGCCCGAATAAAGTAGAATAAGAGTTTTAAATTCTGTAAAGCACCTCAGCTCGCATCCTGCGCTAAAAATTCGTGGAATAAAAAAAAAAGTCTCGATGCCAACTCAAACGAGAAGATGTACAAAAAGAATAAAAAGGATAGAGACTTTGTTATCGTCGAGAGATAAAGAAAGAAGGAAGATGAGAAACAGTGAGAGCCAGTTAATGTACCCTCAACGATTGCACAAGTTAGAGTACTCGCGTGGACGTACTTTTTCTCGCTACTCTCTATCCTTTCCCCGTATGATGGATTGTGTGAGTTTAGAATATTGACGACAACGTCGAGGGCATTAAAAGCCATCACGGGATGAGGCAGCAACGTTCCAGAGAGTCAAAAATCGCGTCACGGACATGGGAGTACAACCACGTAGAAGGAGTAGCTTCTCAGGACTCCGTATGCCAGTATGCTCTTTTTCTCGTATCGTTAATTTTCTTCTTACTTTTTGCCACGCTCCCAACAGTAGAGGGTATCACTCTGCTAGCAGACACACCTTGCTTGGTCATTGGCTCTTAGGCCTCTCCTTCTCAGCCTACATCTTCGCTCTCCGCTCTATACGCGCCACGCGGAGCTTCTCACGCGGAATTCCTTCGTTTCTTCTCCATGCTCCTCACTCCTCGTTGCGCTCCCTGTGTGTAGTGCACGACTTTTCATTCTCGTCGACGATGCCACTCTTTCATAAATGCTTCCCTTTTCTTCATTCATATTTTCTTTTCACTTTCTCTCCTTCTCTTTCTGTCCTCTTCTACTCCCACCATCTTCTTTCTCTTCTGTCGTCGACTGCAGTTTCTTGCGTGATGCATTTCTTAAATTTTCTTCGTTCCTAACATCTCTTTTCTTCTCCTTTTTTTTTTTTTTTAACTTCTCCTTGCTTCCTCATTCTTGGCGTTTCACAAATTCATTCGTGAAATTTCTTACTTCCGCTAATCTCCTTCTTTAGTTTAATTTTACTTGATTAACTTATCCTCTATACAAGAGAGGCAGTTTTATCTTCAAAAATTCCCTTCCACGCGTGTCGCCATTTCATTTTCTCCTATCGCCTTCGTAAAATCATTCAGCGGAATTAAAAAATAAATCACTTATTGGTAAAAGTATATGGTCTCGAGTCATTTTTTCATTGAATCCTGCTCAGCTTTTATTAAGAGAGTTCTTCATTTCTCAGTCTATTTATTATTTAATGTGTCGATACTTGCGTTCTACCAGTAAGAGTGAGACCTCTTTCTTATAATCCATTACCTTCAAGTCTTTTTCGAGGTTTTTCCCATTATACATTGAANAAAAAAAAAAAAAATTCTTCGTTTTTTTATCTCACCTCACAAACTCTTTGAATCTTCCTTTCGATCCCTGCTTCAAATAGCAGTTTACCACTCCCTCCCAACCTCTCACTCTCATTTCTTTGAAGCTGTTCCACATAAATACACGAATACCAATACCCTTATGCGTACCAGCCAACGCATTATACAGCGGGACCACGACCGCATTCCATAAGCCCCCTCTTCGTTTGCCGCCTCTTCCCCACTCCCGTTCGCTGTTCTCGCAGACCTTGTATACTACCGTACGCCAGGCGTGGTGCTCCCCTCTCGCGCTCGTCCCCTCACTTCCACAGGAACGTATGCAGCGGCGACGGCGTCATCGGCCCCGTCTACGGGGCCCTGTACCTCTCCCCTCCGGCCCCTTCCACGGGACCCCTCTCTCCTCGTCTTCTCTTCTTCTGCCAGCAAGCGGCGCCACCAAATACCTTTTCTCTTGTCTCTCGTTTTCTACATTCTTCCCTTTCTCCTTCTCATTCATGCAAGGTTCACACAAATACACTCACGGGGGTGGGGTGCGTGTGGTAGCGACGGCGATAGCAATAACAAATGTGGGGTAAAGTGAGCAAAGGAGGGAGAACGAGAGTTAAAAAGTGGAGGGAGAAGAGAGAGAGAGGGCCCAGCTTCTACGTGTGCGAGCCACACCGACAGGCAGAGATATTTTGTTTACCTCGCTACTCCCAGTTCTTTGAATTGCGCGCGCCCCCTTCTCTTCCCGCTCGCCCTACCTTGTACATCTCCTGGGGCCCTACGCGCAGACTCCATCGCGTGCCGACTTCGTATGGTCTCCGCCACCGACGACATGATGATTCTTATTCTTTTAGTCTTAACCTAAGCAGACATTAACCGGAAAAAACATTTAGATTAAGTTTTTTATGCTATTTCATTTAAAATGGGCTACTGTACGTGAAAGTTCGTATTTTGTTCTGAAATGGCTATTTGTTTAGAAAGAAATTTTTTTTTCTAGTTTAAAATAAACAAACATTGTTCGAGAAAAAAAAAACTCGTAAAGTTTGAAGAAAAATTAAAAAAAAGAGACAATATGCCATACTCAGAGCACAAAAATGACGGAAAAATTTTTTTGCTATAAAAATTTTTTTAATATAATAACAATCATTAGGAAAAAAAGTCTTATGCACCTAAATGAATTAATATTCACATAGACATCTTTATACATATATCAAAGTTAGTTTTCAAATATTTTTATACGCGGAAAATCACCTAGTTCTCGTTTTTCTGGATAAGCATCGGGAGAAAAATGTTTAATTTCATTTTTTTTTGCATGAATTTCATAAACTTGATGATTTTTACCTATTAGTGTCCGATAGGTCCCGAACTATTTAACGCCATGTCTACAATAAAGGCCAAAGAGGAAGCGGAAGGGAGGTAGAACTTTCTTTCTTCTCTCGCCTTCTGCAATGGGGAACTCTTTCTCGATTCCTCGTTGTTCTGTGTTCACCTACCCCACTCTTATCAGTACATATGGGCTCTCTCTCTCCCTATCTCCACTTAATCCGGAGTAGTTTTGCGAATACCTCGTATACATACCTACACTGTGCTCAGAATACTCGCTATGGGCCGTGTTTATGCTCGCTTGTACTTGTTTCGTTACTTATTCACTTCAACAGCAGTTCTCGCCTTTTTTATCAGTCTTACCTTATATAATTTTAGCTACTTTTTCTGTAATATTTTTTCTTCTTCTTGCCAATGTTGAAATCATACTGCAAGACATGAAACTACAAAAAGCACTTCAGTAATTCAATTTGTTAAACTCGCTGGATTCTCGGCCTGTAAGTTTGATTTTTGTCTGAACGAGCGCAAATCTATAATAAGCTTTTATATGGGCTAGTAGCTCCTACATTATTCGAGCCACCTTATGACTAAGATCTGATTTAGTGCTTCGATTTTCGGCGTCATTGAACCTGCTAGAGGTAAGGTCAAGGTTTTGTTGCAACGCACCTAAAAAAAAGTGTATTAAAAAATAATTTGGTCATATATAGTTTCTGTATACTTATTGAATGAACTAGCATGACTAATTTTCAACCATACATAGACTTAAAAAATAGGACCTACTCAAAATACAGTTTTCAATCGTCAGTGCATCTTGATGATTGAGGGAAATGAAAAAAAAAAAAAAAAAACTAATTTAGTTTTAGGTTAAAAAAAAG
Organism: Copidosoma floridanum; assembly: GCF_000648655.2. Next base: position 673,793 of record NW_019384289.1, on the reverse strand, counting down.
AACTAGCTTTCATAAGGATTGGATAATTTTGATTTGAAGGGTTAACTCCCTGAGGGACAATCCATCATCGCAGCTTAGAGCCGAAAAGCCAGCTGACGTCAAACCTCGTTTGAAAATCATATTCGTATTGGTGTATTCTTTTTTCTCCAATCGCGCTGTTTCCACTCTCCTTCCTTCTTTTTCTCGATGTTTTATCTCAGGCGCCGTGCACAGCATTATCGCACAGTAAAGCCCGCAAGGAGAAAGACATTCTCACGCCTCGAATTTCAGAAATTCAAAGAGTCCGCGACGACCGGCTCGACTCCTTTTTTTTTTCTCCCTCTCATCCACCTCCTCCTTTCACGCCGTCGCCATGTATATAGTGTCCCACGCGTTTTACGCACATAAAATATCCCGTGAAGGCGCGATGCATGCACACGCAGGACCATACCTTGCGCGCGTGTGGGTATGTGTAAAGAACACCGCAGAGAGCATATTACGTACAGTCACTCGCCCGCAGGGTTCCCTGTTTTTTTTTCTCTTTTTCTTTTTTGCGTTTGTTTCTTTTCTTCTCACTCGTTTGTCCTTTTTCTGTTGGTATTTAAAAAAACAATTGCTTTTTTTAGTTAACTCGTTTTTTCCTGTAAATCCCTAAAAGAAATCATTATTCTGCCGACCGGACATACCAACCTCGATATCCGCCTATCAATTTTTTCAACCGTCGATAATTTTGCAATCTTCCACCGTGTTGCCGATAGTACATTGCGCGAAACTCAAGTTATTGTTTGTACAAGAGTTGCGCGCAAACGAGTTCTCATTGGGCAAGCTTGAAAGTTGTTATTAGTTTCCTCGGCAACTGCATGCTAATGGTGCATAAATTCATACCGATGATTTAATGCTTTCGATGAGTTGCCCACCGTTTCCGGTCCGATTCCGATCCCATACGCTTGCAACTCTACTACTTCTCTTCATATTTTTTTCCCAAGACTTACGACTCAAGATCTATCGTTGTGGTCGCTTGAGCAAATCACTCGTCCGATGTCGTTCAGCTTCAAACAGGCACGAAATACGAAAATCCAAAAATAAAATTCATACATGACTCTGCTACCCCACCCGTGCATACACGAGAATCAGCACCTATTTCAGAACGTACACACTCGACGGAATGGAGCATCCCTCTCGGGCAATTATCTCACCTTTATTTACCTTCTCCGTTTCGTGTCTCACTCTCGTTGCGCCTCGTCGCAAGTGCTCGCTGCCACCCCCCACCCACGGTGCACAAATAAAAAAAGTCCGCGTTCCTCCTCCCCTCGCCTCCGATTCCTTCGTTCATCTCCATTTTGTATTGTGTTTACACGAACACATTTGCGCACTCACGCCCACACGCGCATTACGACGTAGTACGGGTGTACGTGCACATGGACGACCCACATGCGTTTCCCTCGTGCGGCCCAAGTATGCAGCTCCTTTGGAGTGCGCCGCGCCACGGCTCCTGGACCGGCCGGCATCGGAACGGTGCAGCACCGCGATGAGGAGGGAACAGAGAGGACAAGGCAAGAGAAGGAGAGGAAGAGCGGGGAGGGGAGGGACACTGCCGCGCGAGAAGAGCCCAAAGATATATAGCAGCGAGCAACAAATGAGGTCCTTCCAAGAACCGGGCCACCGACACAGCGTCCGAGCCCCTCCCCTCTCGTGCTCGGGTTCTACGTGGGTACACGCACGTGTAGGGGTATGGGAGGGTGAGAACCACCCTCGGTACTCCTCTCGTTGGTCCGTTCGTTCACTCTCTACGTACACACGCACAGTGGGCTTGCACGTACGAGGCGCTGGTTTATACTATACGTTGCTACTACAGAGGCGAGTCGTCGGAGGCATTCGAAAGGTATTAACCGGAGAAGCCAAGGCCTCGAAGGGATTGGTCCGCTAGGCTGGTTCCTTTTTCTTTTCCATCATGTCCATTTGTTTTTTCTTTTTTTTTTTTTTTTTTTTTCTCTTTTACATTCCTTATCCTCCTTCTACTCCTTTTTCGCTCTATTCGTGCTCCCTCCCTGCGTTCGCATACTGTACCCCGTGAATTGATCGAGTTTATTGACTGCGCGCAAGATGTGCGACGCGACGACGACAGCAACAACCAGAAAGGATTCGATCTCGTTTCGGCTGATGCTGCCTATTTTAAGAGGAGGGGGTTCCTCGCTTTTCAAGCTCACTTTCGGTTTTCGAGAGCTTGTTCAGGTCAATCGAGCATCGGGGTTCGATTGCGCGTGAAAACTTAAGTTAGGGATCGACAATTTTTGCATTTCAGCAGTTTGGCAGGGACTTACTTCTAGTTTCTTGGATTTTATTTTGAGTGTTTTCCTCCATTTATTTCACAGCCATTCCAATGAGGGTGATTTCACCAACAGGTGATGATAGCGTGATGCTCATGTAAGAAAGTGTACTGAAATTTAAACGCATAAGGAATAATTTGTCCTAAAATCAAATTGATAATTTCTTGGCAAATTTATAATGTTTGTAGTATCCTGTCGAGTATATAATTGTGTCACAATGTTTGTTATGTACATTTGTTTAAAAGGGCATAATATACGGGCACGCTATCATCGCCTGAAAATGAAATAACCCTCATCAATTAATTCTTTCTTTTTAAATTTATGTAGCACAAAACAGCGGAACAGTACATCGATACATATCATCATTCGCATGATCCACAACAATTTTATCATCCAATATATTAAGCACCAATTGAAAGTTACACGTAAATTTTTTTCAGAAGGTTTTTTTGTGAATGAAATTGGTTACTTGTTTCAAGTAACATGTTTAAAAAATGAGAAAGCTACAAGATATGACTTTTATATGTTTTGTAAAACAAGTAGGTATAACGTGGTTAAATTTTTTCTTCAACTTGGTTTTACGTTCGTTTCATGCGTCTGCATAAATCTTACTGATTAACTGGTATTTCTTTGAAATATTTACATCCCATCATGATTGTTAGGAAGAATCGAGGATTACTCTCCATGAATATTGTTTAGGGTTTCTACAGATCTGGAAATTCTCAGGAAATTCTCTAGGAATTTTTTTTTTTTTCACATCATGGAAACCAGAAAAACTCTGAGAATCAACATGAAGGGTCCTGAAAAAGTTTCGGGTCTACTATAACAATATAAGCACACGAGCACAGACACGAAAGATGGTCTTTTATTGTATTCATACTGTGCCTCATGTATTCGGCTAAAAACATTATTTTACCTGTTTGCATCATTCATAAATCATGTGTAAGTTTTATCAACAATTTATACGTATTCACTTTTTTTAATACATTCAAAAACTCGTGCGCCATTTGTTTATAAATTTAATATTACTGTTATTTTATAAAGCTTAAAATTAGTTAACTCAGTCATTAGTCATATTTCTCAAACTAGTATTTACCATACAAATTTTTTCATTCAAATAAAATATCCGGGAAAATTTCCCACTAAATCCCTAGAAATCCAGGAAAAGTCCGGAAATTCATCAGATTATCAGATTTGTAGAAACCCTGACTGTATAAGTAAGTGACCTGCGAGAAAACTGCGACTTGACTCGATTCTTCATTTCCTAGTACGAAATGAAATCGTTTTTAATTATAAAAAAAGACTTTCCAAAGAATTTGGAACAATAAATTCCGTTGGTGTTGAAATTAAACGTTTACGTACAACTCGTATGAGAAGTTTCATCAATGGCGTTCTAAAAATCCTTTAAAAACTCCCAAACTTTTGGGCAAGGATACTTTTTTCTGAATGACCGGGATCTCGCTGGAGAACATGCATTCCTAATAAATGTCCCTGCGCACTTTGTCGATGTCAAAGAACGATGGTAATAACAAGCTCGCGAATTTAATCACGTAAGTATCTCAGACGCACGCGCGCAGGTACTCACACGCGAAGAAACACAGGAGAGCTCGAGAGAGATTTATCACGTCGGCTTAATAAACAGGTTGTCAATGGGACCGGCGAAAAAGAGCAGCTCCGAAAACTCGTGCGAGCCGGAGCGAGAAAAAAAGAAATCCCCGGGCCCGGATTATAATCAATGTCATTAATAATAGAGTTTGAAAAAAGAAGCAACGGCAGGCAGGAATGAAACTTCTCGGCTCTCTCGGAGGCCGGCACGCGTCATTACTGCAAATTTAAGGGCTCGCCTCACCCGAAGGGTCAGTCGCTTCTTTTCTTTCCCCTCATCTTTCTTATCGCGCCCCGAGGATATGCTTCTTTGGCGCCGTCGCTCTTTCTCTCTCTCTTTTCACCTTCGTCCATTCGCGCACACAAGTTGCGCTCCCTTCAAAACTGCCGCCATCGCCAGGAGCTTTGCGTGACTGCAAATTTCGGGTCTGCATAAGCTCGAACGAGTTCGCCATCGAGATCCTCGTACCTTACTCGGTATCCTCGAGCAATGTTATCTCGCTGGGAAGATACGTAAGCACGAGGTATGTACGTGTACGTATTCCCTGATACGCGAAGAGTACGACTGCGACGCCCATTCTCATCCTTTTCTTGAGATCAAACAACAGTCCCCTCGGTCCTCGTTGGACGTGGAAATTGATCAGTTTCGAAACTGGACATGTTGTGACGATGGGTAGGGGGTGGAGGGTTCAGTCCTAAAAAGTGTGTTTCATTGGTCATAAAACTGTGATTCGGGGACAGGTAGGGGATGACGACTTCCTCCAGACACGAGAGTAAAGCTGGAGGAAGAGAGTCTTTACGGATTTTTACGCTTTCTTTTTGAAAAGGCAACTTCTGCCCGCCCTGTTGATCCTGCTCCTTTTCTCCAAACAGGCTCGACTGCTTCCCAGTACATTGCAACACTGGAGCGCATCCCGTGACGCCAAACATGCGGTAAAAAGAAGAGCCAGCCGGAAAATTTCCTACCACCGAGTCGGCAAAAGTCTCCTTCTGGCTGACAAAAGCCTCGTTTGGAAGGAGAAACATGATTCGTGCGCGTTTTGTTGTGACCAGGAATCATCCGAGTCTCAACGAGCCGATCGACAACATTGATGTCACTCACGTGCATAAAATACCTGGATGAAACTCATCGATACTTTCATGGTCCATGCCAGTCGTCACGAAGGGCTGCACACTCTTGAAATCATTAAAAAAACTTCATAAGTCATTCTAAGTCTTTCAAAGATTTCAGAAGACTCCAAAAGATTGCACCCTTTTTACCGGGACTTCAAGAGTGCATATAGCTTAAACTCATTAAAAAAGACTTCATAAATAATTCTTAGTCTTTCAAAGATTTCAGAAGACTCCAAAAGATTGCACCCTTTTTACCGGGACTTCAAGAGTGCATATAGCTTAAACTCATTAAAAAAGACTACAAGTCATAAAAAAAGACTTCATAACTCATTCTAAGTATTTCAAAGACTTCAGAGTGCACAGCTTCTCGGGTCGTCACTGGACGTGGTCATCCTTGGAACTAAAGGTTCGTTTGGTTGCGTTAGGGCAATCAGAGATCCTATTGGGTCGGATGTTTATGTCGTGAATTGCTCTATAAACGTGGAAACGTGCGTGTATCTCCATACGAAAAGTTTTCTAAATCAAGTGTGGCCCATAAAATGACTTGGGTTCAAACATTATTGAGTTGAGAAAACTCATTGCAGCATAAGATCTATACATAAAGCCACTGGCAGTGTTTGCAAAAATCACTTCTTCTTTTAAAGAACTGACAGTTAGATGGTGTAAAATATGGAAGCAATGCTGATAGGAAGTATTGATGTTGAGGGGAATCGATTAGAATTATACAGCGACAGAGTTGACATCCGTTGATGAAAAAAAGGTTAGAGGAACAAATAATCGTTTCCCACTGCACTTGTTTGGAAAAAAAAAAATTTCCCAAAGAAGCCCATGAATGCTCGACAAAAGCAAGGAATTGCACATTTGAACAATAAAGAAAGTTGGTGCTTGCGATAGGGTGAACAAGAAAGTCTACGTAGCGAAACGGGTGTTGGGCGCCGTCCATTGTTTCGATACTGAGAAGCCGTCCACGACAGAAGTTAAAAAGTATATGGGTGAAAAAGAAGATTAAAGAGGAGGATGAGGAGGAGTAGATCGAGTGAAACACCGATGGTTCGAGGTCGACGAGTGAAGCACATGAGAAGCATTGGCATTGGCAGCATAGCAACTCTCGCCTATGAAATACGACCTTGCATCGTTTTCGGCACTGTAATTTTTTTTTTTTTTTTTTCAGAAATAAAGCCCCGTTGCCCTCTAGAGGTCACGTGCTTCTCTCTTGGCGCACCAGCAGAGTAGGTAACACTGCGCGCTAGCACTTGTCTCATCCTTCCTTTTTTTCTCTCTCCATATTACTCATCCACGCACGCACACATCCGCACCAGCAGCATAATTTTGCTTGTGGTTGCAGAGAATAAAAGAGAGAGAAAGTAGGAAGATGGTCGGCGCCGCCGCTCTTGATGCCTCTACTCCACTGGCGGGCGAATTTCGAAAGAAGCCACCTTTCTCGGAACGGGCCACTTAGCACGAGGAGTTAAGGTATTTAGGCACGCCGACACGCGTCTGTCTCCTTTTTTCTCTTTCCCTTTTGGTCTTTTTTTTTTTTTTTTTTTTTTTTTCCTTCAGCCACCAAGGAGAGAAAAGGTCCTAGTTCCACATGCACATGTAACCATCAGCACCAACCGGCTTTCTCTTGCTTTTTTTCTGCTCTGAGTCTCTTCGTGGGCATGTAGTACAAGGTGTGCAAAAGACTCGGAGAAAATCCTTTGAGGGTCGTTAGTAGGTGGTTAAAAGGGTGTCACTGTCCCTACTGCCGTCGAGGGTTGTTGTGGGTTTCATTAATTTGCGTTTACGTGTCGGAAGAATCAATACTCTATTTTGTTGGTCAGCCTCATTGTAACGCAAAGAACCGAATTTTTATAATGGAGATGAGGTTTACGGGAAAGAGGAAGTTGAGTGGACAATTTGAACACAACGAGGGTAAACAAATCAGTGCTGTCATAAGTATCATTGTCGGGTTTCCTATTCTACGCTAACTATTACATACACGCATCATTTACGTTAGTATTAAGTACAAGAAATTTTTTCGTTTCGTGTACGAACATTTTGTTATGATCGCAATTATTTTCCACATTCTCGTTAGAATAGCTGTTCAGCTTGAAATTATTGTGGAAAAGCTAAAAATCAAATTAAAACTTATCTATTTGTTATGAAGAGGATCGTGAAAATATTAAGTTAATATTTATTGATTGGTTTCGGTCAGAAGTAGGTCTGAGAACTTGATAAGATATTAAGGCAATCTGATTTAATAACAAAAGACCAAGGCAAAGAAATTTTGTCTTGTCCGCAATATACTTGATATTTGCAAAGTATGCCTAAAATGTAGTATAAACCTTTTATTATATTTAATTTTTTTTTTAAATTTCTAATGAGATGGAAAATTGATTTCTCAACCATAAACAAAACATGCGGTAAATATTAGATCAACCTGTATAAGTATATGCTGATTTTGCAAAAAAAAAGTCGAGGTTTGTGTATCTGCAAAGCTTATCCTAAACCGCAGTGTTAACTATTCATCAAAATGTTTTGCTTTTTCAAAAAAATCTAAGGTGTTGTAAACTTCTTATGCATTGGGCTAATAATTGGAACTTTTATCATTTGACATTAATAGTGATCATGTTTTGGAGAAAACTAGTATTAAAGTTATATTCACCACCTAACTTCACTTTAAATTGTCCTATATCTAACTGGTTGTCGTCAGTGTTTATTAAAATTATATTCTATAATTTGATACAAATTCTTATCAAGTATAGGAACTGTGGATGACTGCTTGTATTGACTTGAGTATTTCTAGCCTGTTGTAATTAAGGCCGTTCATCACAGTTAGCGGGGGGAAACTAGAGAGGGGTGAGAGGGAAGTGATTATTTTTCATGAGCGAGTATACCTAAATACATGCACCTGAATCTATTTTTTTTTTTTATTTCATGGCAAAAATAACTTGTCGATCCCTCTGAAAATTGAATATAATATTAGTTTTATCGTGTTGCGGCATAACAACAAAATTGGTCGAATTCTCATAAATTCCATTTTTATAAGATTTCTCCGTAAGGTTACGTGTTACATTAAGGTCTTAATATTCAATAAAACGATATTAATAAAACTCCAAGAAGGTAACGAGCAGTTGCTCTATACTTTCTGAATTTAATATAATTAACAGTTGAAATGGCTGTATTTCTTTCTTGTCTTGAATTTCAATTATTTCTAAGGAGAGAATGATGAGGATTAACTCATAATTTATCTGTCTATCATGAAATGCCCACTAAACAGAACCTTCAAGTAATAAAGTGCTGACGTATCAAATTTGTTTACATAAATAATACTTTTCTTATCCTGAATAATCATGTACAACAGAAATTTATTTACCGCAACAGTAAAGAATAATTGACTTTACAAATGTCATAACATGGACTACTACTATAAGTTTATTTATTGGACGTATTATTTAATTACTATAAATTTAGGATATGTAGTGTTTGTCCTTATTATGAAATCGCTGTGCAAGTTTATAAATTTTTTTAGATTGTAACTAACGTTATAACGTACTTTTCTTGTATATCAATAAAGTTCAGCATTTAATTAACCTTGACTAAATTTTTTACGAAATATACTGACTTACAAATAATGTTTTTACGATTATTTCATAATAAGGACACATTTTAAATGAGGTATACTTTTACCTTACCAGAAAAAACCTACCTTGAAATATTAACACGTATCTGTAGCCTTTTTATTCGTTGTATCAACGGTCAAGACTAGTCACATGGTTTGTATGTCGGGGTTTTCAAAAATTATAACGTGTGAAACTGTTGCGATATAATATTAAAAAGATATAGACTGATAGTTTGTGATTTTATTTGTTTATCTTTTCAAAAGAAATAACTAGAAAAAAAAAAGAAAACATATTCATTTTAATCTGGATTAATACTAAATTAAATGACGCATTGTGTAGTTGTAATTTTATAACCTCCTTAGTACTTAACGAATCAATTATTATTAAAAAATTTTTTTATGTAAATAAAAATTTGTTTATTTACTTATGAAGTTATAAATAATTACATAATTAATCACTATTTTGTCGGTAATATTTAGTGAGTCCGTTTGCAAAGATGAACAAAATAAGAAAAAAAGTGTAAGCAAAATTTTGTTCCCTTTTGGTAATGTTGTATATACTGACCAAAAAAAATGGTAAATGCATAAGTGATAACAAAAGTGGTGCCAATAATTTTTTTTACGTCATCTTGAAAAAATTTTCTAGTTGTACCCTTTTACTGAACAGAACGAAAGAAAAATCATTTTGTATTGAAAATTATCCTCCTGAAAGTTTGAACAGTGCCGCACAGACCGCTTGAAAAATGTTAAATCCAAATAATGAAAAAGCCCAAGTGTCCGCGAAATTGCGAGAGCTTAAAATTTCATGTTAAACCCTCTGCCGCCTAAGTGCCACCCTCTTCTCGCACAAGGATACCAAAAGACTCTTCGCAGACAGTCCACGAGGGAAAAATGATCCAAGGGATAGAGAGAGCTAAAGAGGCGAGATCCTCGGGCGCTAGCGCGTGGGAATAAAGTATATGCGGGGGCGGCTTTTTCCTTTTCTACTCCCACTTAACTCTGTGGCAACGGCGGCGAAAAAAAAGGTGAGAGATTTTATCCTCTCGGTTGGCTTGCGACACTCGAGGAATTCTCATGGCGCAAATCGAAAAGTGAGAGATGAGAAAGCAAGAATACCAAATATGTTCATTCAAAAAAAGTATCAAAGAAATTTCTATGAGAAAAATGGCCATTTCGATTTAATTGAGGTTTAGGTAACGTTAATCATATTTGAATTGTAGTTTCAAATTTTATTGTCAAAGTACCCTAACAGAAATTCATTTTACGGTAAAAATCCAAGAAAAAGCCCACTGAGAACTCAAAAGAATAAAATAAAAAGGGTAGAAAGAGACTCGCGAAAGTTTTGAACCTCAAATTACGAGACTTGTCGAAAAAACGCTGATGTCGATGGGAATCGCGGCTCCAACAATTTTCCAAGCCGAGAACAAGCGCCACTATTTAAATTCAAAAGATCCTCCTTTTTCTGGTTTTTTTCCCTTCTGTTTTCGAAACAGCTTTTTGTTTACTGCGACCCTATGAAAGAGTAGGCGCCTTCGCCTCGGCCACGGAAAATTTTTATTTTTTTTTGTCGCCTGAAATTTCCTTTCTCGTATCGGCGAGAAAAAAATGTACATGCGCTCACACGAATCTTCCCCGAACCGATTTATATACGATTCTGGATACCATGGATAGGTGTATGTCTGTATACCAATCGATGTTTGTATTGTATGCGTGAGACTTGGTTAGGAATGCAGACGGTCGGTGTAAGCGATTCCTTAGTGAAAAAATATATTTGTATCGGATGGCGCTAAGCTCTTGGACTTATTTGTTCGTGTTGTCCTTTTTTTACGTATGAACACGCATTTTTTTTTCTACTTGGAAAACATAAATATCCATGCCTCGGTGTCTTTATTGCCAGACAAAGCAATACATGGCCACTCTACATGCACAATAATGAAGATCAGCTAACCATTAAATGAAAAACAAATCGATCCAAAGAGCAAGAAAATACAACTAGAAAATTTATAATGTGATAAAATTATGGGAACAAATCGAAAGTGTCGGCAAAAAAAAAAAAAAAAAATTGGATCGGTATAGCAAAAAGTCACGTACTCAAACGAGATCGCTCAAAGGATGAGTCGGTAAACTAATCAGCAAGTGTGAGCAAAGTAAAGCGGAAGATCGTGCTATAAAAATGCACTTTCGTATAAAGGCAGAGTTAAAGATCCGGCCCACGAAGACCTGGAGAGTAAGTATATAGGAAACTCCGACAAAACTCGAGTTGGGGGTAGGAGGGAGACAGACGTATCGTGCGTCCGCCTCGCGTCTCTCCTTCATCCTCGATTCCGAGAACCTCGGGGTGGGTCCTTCGGCTTTGGGAAAAATGCGGCCTCGTCTCAACTGCTCCTGGGAAAAACGTGAATAGCTTTTCCGTGGACTTTGTCTCTCTGTGTCTGGCACGTGAGAGAGAAGCCTCGATATGCACCAGCGTTTACGTATATCTGTGTGTACTGTGCGCATTGGAAAAGGAAAGTGGGTAGGAGTAAACAGGAAGGAGAGAGAAGGAAAGCAGAGCGCATAGGAACCAAAAGCCCCGAAAGCTCGACATGCATTACCCTATGGGAGAACATGTATATGTCGCACGAGGAGCCAGAGAGAGAGAGAGAGGAATTTATGTTAAAAGCCGCGACTTGTCGCTCATTCTTGGTAAGTCATTGTCTATTCCTTAGTTCTTATTCAAGGGTTGGAAGAGGGTTTCTCGTCCATCCAAGGATCCAATTTTTTCCCTTATATTGGCTCTTTTGTTTTTATGTTTATGATGATTGAGATTGATTTATCGCTGCCCTCCCAATAACGGAATGGCTGGGCAGATAGAAAAATTGCGAGGGATCTGCAAAAAGCTTTTATTACCATAACCTCGACCCGCTTAAGTGTAGCCTATAGCACGGGAACCGCTCTGACAATTATACGTGCGGGTGGTACCTACTTCTATACATTGTTTTTAGTTTTTCTCAGTTTTTCCCACCTGTGTTTTGCATCAGTCCCTATTTTGTTATTCCGAAATGTTCATACCGTTACTCAACCTGTACTTTTATACTCCTTTTCTCACGTTTACTACGTCAAGTATTATCCTCCGAATTTTAATTTACCTGTGTCATCTGCCTCAAATTAACCTCCAAATGATTAAGAATTTATCCTACGCGACGCTGCTTTAAACTAAGACACCATCTCACACAGTGGATTAAATTTAACTAATTCACGAAAAATTTATTCAATCGCGTCGATGTACCATGCATTACATTACTTCTCTTTTAATCAAATTCGAATCAATACTGGCTAGCTCATCTCGTAGCTCATTACGAGATCTCAGATCTATTAATTAAACTAGAAAAAAAACTTTTAATTGGTTGGAAAATTTTTAAAAAGCTTTTATCTGAATAGGCAGGCCAGGTCCGAATAAGAACTTTCCCAGTATGGTTCTCACAGAAAAATTCAAGAACCTTTTTCAAGGTAGGAAACTGTCACATTAGCCACTACAAACCATTGAAAACTTTATACATCAACAAATAAGCATTTTATATTTTATATTCTTAACTATTTCTTATAAACTTGGTTAATTTGATCAATGTAGCTGGTGATCCCTAGAATATTATAAATAGTTGAACTTTACTATTTATTATTTTTTTGAGTAATGATTTCTAATTGTTATCATTCAATACTAAAATAATCTTAAAAATTTTGGCATTTATGAGTAATTATTTATTTATTTATTAGTAATTTTTCCTAACGAGCGAATTGATGTTATCCAGCTAGCTTTTTTAAAGAACGGTAAGAAATAGTTTTTTTGTTCAATTCAATAAAACGTTTCGTTTTTGCATGCTGGGTAAATAAATAACAAATGTTTGAAATGAGCAACTTTGAGATCTAATGTGACGCACCTTACTGAAACTTTGATTGTGTGAGTGTTACTTAGTATTCAATAGCAGATGGAAGGACGATAAAACACTTTCCTATAAGTAGTAAAAATCATAACTTTCTTCTTCTGTAATGTCAATGTCTTCTTTTCTGTGAAACCAATTTTTCTAGATAAATTAACACCTGTATTACTATTAGATAAATTTTCCTTATTTGACGACGAACTTGACGATAATGGTTTTTTTTATTGTTTTACTGCTCTATGTTAATGGTGCAAGCATATGATGATTTAAAAACCCTTTTTTTTGGACTTAGTTGAATGACTTAATAAGTCTTAAGTATTAAGCATTTGATAGGAATTCGTGTAGTATATAAGGAGTTCGAACAGTAAGCTAATAGTTTTTGATAACAGATTTGATATGTATAGACCCTACTGGCAATACGACATTGGTGGGATCGTTGGCCACCGTTGGACATACTCATTATTCTTTAATTATTCATTGAACAGTGCTGTATCGTACTGTTGTGCGTTCGACTGTAATTGTAGGCATTCAATAACATGGATGGCTATTATATTTTTACTAGGGGAGACCGGGGAATGACAGACAACTTTTCTTCAACAGCTAATTACAGCTTTAATTTTAAAGTAAGATTAACCGAAAAAATCGATTTTTAAAGAAAAAAGAATGTAGTTATAACAACATAAGCAAATTTTATAAAAATAATAAAACTTTTTGTTTAAGAACGGCACAAACCAAACCTCTGAAAACTTCTAGTAGTGCCCCATAGTGAGGTACTTCTAGCAGGGGGTGGGGTACCACTAGCCTGATAAATCACGATGGTTTGTTAGGGTTACTCGTTAAATGAATTATGATTTTATTATTATTATTATTTTTTTTTTTATTGAGTACACATAAAACTGAAATTAAAAAAATGACGAGAGCATGTATACATGTATAAATATTACAAATATTTTAAATTACATTGAAGTTGTAACTTTGGAATTATAGTTTCAATTTTTGATTGACATTTGGTTCTCATCCCAGTTTCCTCAGTTACTTTTTTTTTGTGGTGACACACCATTTGTAAAATTTGTTTAAGCAATAAACATCTTAAAAACTAAATCACCTTGTGTATCACGGTGTATCACTGTGTATCACAATGTTTACATGTTTGGATAAGGTTAGGAAATCTGTTTACGGTTGGAGCTCACCGATAATATTATAGAGAACACCCGTGCTAATAGCGCCCCGCCCTAAGGTGCCGGTCATTCCCCATATAGAACACGTTATTATTTTTTAAACAATTTTTTTTTCATACCTCCTAGAGCAAATTTAAAAAAAGCATGTTGAAGCTCAAGGTTTAATCTACAAAACATACATCATAAGATAGTTTAAAACAGGTTCGTTTGTATCAAGTGTATGCGATTAAAAATGCGAGAGCAGGCACTCTATAAGATAAAATTTTACATGTTTTTCATTAAACTTATGCTGCATTATTTAGTGTTTTACTTGGAGAGGGAAAAAGTAATCGTATTAGGAATTGTTATTTACAAGGTTTGAATTGAAAATATTTTATCATTCGGGAGAAACTGAAGCGCTTAAGTTACCTAGTAAGCTTGTCATTCCTCGGTCTCCCCTACATACATAAAAAAAGATTTTTTGGTACCCACCACTTGAATAAATTGGCTACTAAATAATAACTATATTATATCGCTTGTAGTATATAAATTTACCATCACACCATATTTAACATAAGTAAAAATTTTTTTTTAAATATTCTCCAGTAGATTTATCTAATTAAGTGTTAATTATAACATGCACTTTATAAATAATCAATTTATATTTACAATCCCAATACTAAAGGAAATTTTTTTGTTTTGTTTCAGGTGAGTTTTTAGACATCAGCCTTAGCTGCTTGGTAATCAATTACAATACTGTAAGTAAGTCTATAAATGACGTAAAATATACGGAATAAACAACCCAATGCGCTGTGTGTACCTTAAAACAGCGCCTCCTGCATGGGAAAAAACTTTTATAGACAACACGAGTACGTAGCCTGGTAGGAGCTGCAAATTTTATTTTATTTTTTTCAGTTTTAACGAATCTCTGATATATCTAAAATAAAGGTTATCACTTCGAGTATTTGCTTTAAATATAAGAACGTTTTTCGTTCCAGATTTAATTTTTTTTTTTTTTTTACAACGTTAAATAAAGTTGTTTGTCTGGAAAAATTCTCGTCACTGACAACCTAAATATTAAGTATCAAAGATGCGTTAGAATTTCTTAAACAATAAACCAATTGCGGCACACAACAGGCTACATACTGTTTTCCAGCATCGCTCTTTTTTTTCCATGTAGGCGCTATTTCAGATTACTGCACACGGCGAATATATTGGAGTAGACTCGATATTCTGGCAGTGACACGAAACTCGAATTTTCATCCCAAAGAAAGCCAAGTCCCGCGATGATAAATATAATGAAAAAGAATAGAAACCGCAGCCGACAACGTTAAGCGTTCAATCGGCCGATTTGCCGTGTGCAAGGAAGCAGTCGCCCATGAAGGACCCGAGTTCCCATTTGGTGCGGTCAACCTTTCTCAACTCGCGAAAGATAACGTACGCGCTCTGCTCTCGACATCCCCATAATCGAACCATCATGCTTCAAAAAAAAAAAAAAAAAAAAGGCAGCCGTACGTCTCTCTGCCGCCTTACGTCTTTATCAAATGGGATGAGTTGGGCAGACCAAGATAAGCAGGGAAAACGTGAGTATCCGAGTCCGGGTGCTCTTGAATTTTTCTTTCAGTGCGGCCTTCACTCTATAACATCTCTTTTCTTTCACTTTCGCGATTTCCTTAGCTTCTATCCTACCAAATGGAAAAGATGAAGCGTAGCAGAGTCCATTCGCTTAGGTTAACTAAGTTTCATTTGTTGAGATTATCTACCATGTTGCAAAACGAAGTTCTCCCAGCGATACAGTTATGACCAAAGATTTTTGAGGAGGTTCTGGCAAAAAAATAAAAAATAGTTAGCGACGCTAAAAAAAAAAAATTACGTTCCTTTTAAGAACATGATATGTGCGTATGAATTTTTTTCAATATTTTTTTCAGAAAAATTTTCGAGAAAAAAATTCCACTATTTATCGTACAATCTTATAGGAGGTCGGTCATTTCATTGCATTCAAACTACTATTTAAATCAATCAAAACTTTTTAAAAAAGTTCTCTGGGTTAAATATAAGTTACTTAAAAATAAGCTGTCATTTTAAAAAACAAAGCGAATAAAAAAAAATTTTAAAAGTTACACTTAGTAACCCCCATATCTACAAAAACTACCCGAACTACGAAAAAAGTCAGTACAGCTGACTGATATGAATCGTTCTGCTAGAAAAAAATTGTTTCATCCAACGGGCTGTCCATTAATTATGTAAACATATTTTTTCTTCTTTTTGATTATTGTGGGAACTCTCCCGCCTTCTTTTTTAGTAAACATAATGCATAGTAAAGGTAGAAATGATTTTAATTGAAAAAAATACCTAAAAGATTTGAAATTATTGAAAAAGATAAAATTAGAATTAAGATGTGATTGTCTTTGTTACATTTATTTTCTACGTGTATTATATTGCATTTTTATGAATATATTTGAATTCTAAACAATAATTTATTACTACAAAAATGCTATTCAAATAACAGTAAATGAGAAAATAAGCTCCTAGCAGAAGAAACCACTTAGGTACGTTAGTCGACTAACTAATAGATCTGCAGTGTCGATAAAAATTAGATCAACTACATGTCGGGTGTCAATTATGAGAAAGTATGAAAGGAGGAAAAGATAAAAGTTTTCATATTAGATGTTAAATTGGATTACGTAATATTTAAATGTCCCTCCCCCCCACGTAATCAATAGTAAACAAATAACATACTTCCCCTCCACCCCAAGGTGTTTACGTAATTAATAGACAGCCCCCAGGCATGACTACCACATTTCTTACCTGAGCAAAAAAAAATGGTTCCGAAAAAATGAGTAAAAGTATTTTAAAAATAGTACATTACGCCACTAGAGCGCAAAGTGTCACTTTGCGCCCGCCGACTACTTTGGGCCCGTGGGCAGAAAAGTACTTTGCGCCCTAGGGCCCAAAGTAGTCGAAGGCCGCAAAGTTCGCCCAAGGGTGCAAAGGCTTGCGCTCGAGTAGCGTATATTATTTTTCTCCTTAAGGGTGCAAAGTGAGGTTATCAACTCTACATGTATAATAAAAAAATTAATTAAAGTTTATAAACCTCAAATTAGTATGCAAGCATTGCCATATATATGCCAACTCCAGTAGATATATGTTGTAAGGCTGCGTACAGACGCAACGCCAATACTTTTTACAATCTATTTGAATACGCGAGTGCGAGAGAGAGAGGGCGAAGAGATGACGGATCGCTCACCCTCTCTCTCGCACCCGTGCAATCAAATAGATT